>JAOVVA010000037.1:35182431-35200590 GCA_028565275.1 Leiocassis micropogon
CGGTCTGCGGCCCTCCCGACTGATTGGCAGTGGAAGCTTAATGTGGGAGCCTCCAGTGACTGGGAGGAATTGGACACCGCTAAATTAGGGGAGAAAATCGGAAAAAAAATAAAAATAAATTGTAGACATTAAATAAAAATATAACGTTCTTTTATTTTTAAAAAAATCAGCAAACTTACATTTACATTTTTTATTATACTTAAAGAAAAAATCAGTTCAAGTGCAAAAAAAAAGAAAAGAGACCAACGCTTTAAATACGAATCTGTTTTATATATTAGGTTTTATTTTATTTTAATTTAGAATTAATATAACATAAAATATAGCGTGGGTCCAAATAGAATATAAGGAAGGAAAATTAAATTAAATCATTCCAATAAGTCCAAGAAGAATTCTGTATGTTCTTAGGTTTATAGTGACTAACCAGGGTTGTTCATTCGCTCTTTAATTATTAATTCTTATAAATTAAAGGAAATAAACTGCAACCAGATGACACGTAATTATTAGAATGGAGTTTCACATGATATCAATGTAAATATACTGGAGCCATCAAAACACTGAAGCATGGTGGTGGCAGCATCATCAATATATCTCATAAACAGATACTTCATTAAGCCTTAAAGGGCACCTATTATGCAAACCACTTCTTTTAATCATTGTTGGACTCATGCAGATGGCTTTCTAGTGTGTGTGTGTACAAAAGTGTGAGAAAAAAATATTTATATTTCCTGTTTTTTGTTCTTTTTCTATGTTTGTATTGAGGCTCAAAATTTTCACTTATTGCAATGCTGCTCTTTGGAGGGGTGTGGCTCAGCAGTAGCTCATTTACATAGACACTGAAATGGCGCACCTGGTGGAGGAGTGAAATAAAGGCAGTTTGAGGATAAGAAAGAAATCCGAGAGGTATTTAAATTGCGCGCACACAAGGGGAGCTCTGAGACCTGTGTCATCTATTTTAAAAAAATAACCAAATACGGGACCTTTAAAATGATTTCAGGAGATTCAACCTCGTCTTCTTTTCTTAATTCTTTTGAAGTACGATTAAAAGCACACTTTAAACTTGCAAGTATAATTACAGTCTCATCTACTTCAATTTTAATAATCCTATCTCCATGTGCTCGTCACCGAGGTCCACAGAGCTCTCAGGTTCCAGAGAACGGAAAAGAGTTGAAAGTTAAAGCAGAAGCACTTTAAAGTGCAACTCAGTTATTAATGTTATTAAACAGTATTCATGGGAACCCAGCTAACAGCAGACTGTGTGTGTTTTCACAAGTGGGAGTGTATGAACGAGATGAATGGAATGGTGTCACGAACTAAAATCCAAAGCGACTGGTTGGTTTTCATCATGTTTCATCATGAGCTAAAAATAACCTGACTACCATTTCCATGCAAATAAATCATATTTTAAAAGGAATTAGTTAATGTGACCCAGTTTCATTACATTTAAAAGTTCATGAAAATACTGGGACTGTTTAGTTTTAACCAAAGAATATTTAAATAATTAAATCAAAGAGATATTACACTTCTGAAACGGAACACAACAGAGAGGTAAAGCTGTTTATACTTTCAAATCTTGTCTTTTTATTTATTTATTTTTTTAAATAAGAGCTTACTCTATATCCGTGTCTACATTTCTAACATTGAGCAGTAAGCCTGTCTCTCAGATGATTATTGCGGAAACTGAGACAAAATAATGAACATTACCAGAAGTTCTTAATTAAGCAGTAAAACAACATTTAATCACAAAGCAAATCAAAAAATAATACAGAGTAGCAATTAATTCAGGAAAGCTTTGTAGAAATTGGTAACGGGTCCTAACGAGTCTCTAATGCTTTATTAAAGACAGGCTGGATTTAGTTTGGAGTCAGACTGGGGTCAGATTAAACTCACATTGGAGTCAGAGTGGAATCAGATTGGAATCAAGATTGGAATCAGATTGGAGTAAGACTAGAGTCAGACTAGAGTCACATTGAGCTCAGATTGGAATCAAGATTGGAGTCAGATGGGAATCAGATTGGAGTCAGACTGGAATCACATTGAACTCACATTGGAGTCAGACTAGAGTCAAATTAGAGTCAGACTAGAGTCACATTGAGCTCAGATTGGAGTCAGACTAGAGTCAAATTAGAGTCAGATTAGAGTCACATTGAGCTCACATTGGGATCAGATTGGAATCAGACTGCTTTTTTGCAAGTCCAATGTGAACTGCATCCAGAAGAGGTTAGAAATCGAATTCCTAAAGTTGTGTATTGGTCTGGATGCTCTCTCCGCTCGAGTCAGATTTCAACCTGTCTATTACGCCCTTTGCAACATGATGCAGAAATTCAAGTCCACGCGATCACGCGTATGGACGTGGATTCATTGTTGGAAGACGAGCTGGCGTGACGGAACCACAACTTGTCAGTGATCGCTCGTTATCTGTCTGCTGTTATAAGTCGCCAGCATTTGACGTCACACGACACACGTCATTACCACGGTAACCAATGCAGGTTCGGTGACGATGTGTCGAGTTTGGGCTGCTGGTCTGAACAGAGCCGAATCTTATCCGATCACTTTCAAATAACAGTGTAGACAGTCAGTCCTAAAGATCAGATTTGTAAAACAAATTCCCGAACAATGCATTAGATCGTTACAGAATTTACAACTGATAAGATCTGGTTTGTTTCCAACATTAGTACACTGACTAGAAGCATTTCTCACGTCACGTATAACTTTTCCGAGGTCAAGTTCTAAAAGCTCATGTAATCAGTGATCAGACTGGGTCTGCTCTGTCCCTGATGTCTGTGCAGCCGAGTAACGCGTCCTTCGTGTCATATCACGGTCTTACTGAAAGTGACATACCTCTGGCGTTAGTGCGTTGTTATCTGACGTCTGGCTGGACAGCAGGACGTGTGTGAATCCTTCTTCCTTCCTCACGACGATGTCCCTGAATCTGTAATTCGTCTCGCTCTGCCGGACATTGTACCTCAGCCTCTTGTCGAAAATGTAGCCTTTGTCTTCGGCCAGTTTCCGCTTGGCTGAGCTGTGTAAATGCGCATCTCCGTTTAGGAGCGGTGAACCTGTCAGCGCACGATTAGGAGGAACAACAAAAGGTGCCATTTATAAGGACGACAGGATTTTAATTAGGATAGAAAACAGAATAGAATTATAGCACATTATATACGCTTTTAACATGAAGAATAAAAGAGGAGACCATAAATGAATGTAAACAAATACACAATAACAAAGAAAATTCGGTTCTTTGATTAGTGAAGATTTTTAAAGCAGATTTTTAAAAGGATCTCTGGAGATAAATCAGTAATGTACAGACATCTTTTCTCTCTCTCTTTTACTAAAGCAGGTGTGTTTGTTCTTCACCTATAAAAAATAGGTGACCCTGTTTAAAGAAACGTTCAAGAACTGAAAATGTAACTGGGATCACGTTCTATAAATCCGTCATACAGAACATATCTATAGCTATATAAGTAAAAGAAGGTTTTGTCTGTACATTGGTCTGAACTCTCTCTTTTAATGATGTGTTTATGTTTCCTACATTGGAGGACCCGAAACCAGTCTCAGAAAATTTTGTCTGTCTGGTCAGATTTTGTCACAGCATCACGCAAAACTGTCTGGACAGAATTTACTGAATCTTCTGCAGAACTTAGATCTCTGCCTGAAGAAGTTTAACCTGCACCATAAGTCAAATCTAAATGAAAAAGCGATGTTTATGTGCCACAACAGTTATGTGCCGGATTTAATAATCTACTTTAAAATAATCTACTAATGCGCTACTCAATGTAAACAAACACCTGCACCAATAGATATTAGTTTACATTTTCACTTTGGGTGAAGTGGTATAAGTGAATTTTAATGCGCTGGAGACAAAATCCGATCTACTTTTCCCATTTCTCATCTGTGATTCACTCTCCGATTACCGAACAGGGAGTGTATTTGTCTGATGATGAGAGAAGTACAACTTAGTGTAAACAAGGCGTAAACAAAGTTTATTTCCTCTCTTTCCCATTAATTGTAATAAGAATGAAATGACAGTAGATTCAACATTTAGATGTGAACTAGCTACATTCTGTACAAGTTTCTAATATTTAGACAGTAATCCAGAGGAAGCCAAGACCATATAATTAAACAATTATTGTAAAATTACCGTTTAAAAAAATTAAGGGATTCATCTTTGTTGCTGATAGACATGTACGTGGGATTCAACCTGAAATAATATCACTGATTACATTAAAGCTTATCAGATTATTTAACCTTTTAACTATTCAACAATGTGTACTAACATTAGTTTATATATATACGTATATATATTTATTTATTTATTTATTTTTTAATGTTAGGTATTACATTTTACAGCAATGTTTATATTGCAGTTGTAAATGGTATATAGGATATATAAGGATAGAACTTGCCATGATGCTATAATGAAGCAGAGATTTTTTTCAAAATTCATTTAGAGTTACTTTTAGTGGGGAGAATCCCGAAGTGTCATTACACCTTATGTTTTATTATTCATGACAAACAAGCACAGTTTGTCATGTTACACTGTTCTTCATGTCACTTCACATCTGACTGTTACACAGCCGTAACACTGGAGACTCCTTCCATAAATGTTAAATATAGTAGTACGCGTCTGCTTCCGGAAAACTTCATCATATTAACAATAATTATTATTATCAGACAAGGCAGTGTTTACCGTCAGTGAGCCATTTCGATAAGTCTCTTCTTTCAAATTCAAACACAATAGAAATTTGATGAATGTTGTTGTGCTTCAAACCTGGAATTATTCTCCCTTTAATTGGGTTGCGACAAAACCCCTCTCTGAAATTTAAATCCACTCACCTTGACTTCCTTCCACCAGACAATTTCTACTTAACCTTGAAAGACAAATGAAGACGCTGATGAAGAAGATGATGATTAGACTCTGTCTGGACTTAAGTATGTGCTTTTATATAATAGCAGCAGGGTGATGGTAAAGGAGGACAACTTGGCTGGAAAAGAAATCATTAATTCCAGTATGAACCTCAGATTAAGTGACGTTAGTGCTGTTGTATAACCGTTCTCCTCCAGGAGATAACGCTGAACCCATTGGAATTATCGTTTAAATTAACAAAGTCTGTTTCACTGTTACATTTGTCTGGGTTTATTGCATTAGAATAGACCCTGGCTTAAAAAAAAATAAAAAATTCATCAAAGCACAAAGTAAATGACTAGAGGTGCTGTACAGTACTGACACTTAGTCTAGACACCGCCATCACACTGAGTCACATTTCTACTACATCTGCAAAAAATTGTGTCACCGCAGTACAACATGTACAGCTTGTCAGGAACACAGTAGAAACTGGTAAGGATGTGACGCTGTCTACCTTGTCATGGAGTCGACAAGCTTTTTTGGTCAAAAAAAGAAAAGAAAAAAAAAAGCAAGCCCGGTGAGGACATGGTCGAATCAAGACACAGTAAGAACGTAATAATGACAGAGTAACCACAGTATCGACTGCATAACTAACACCTCTTAGGGTCTTTCCTTGGAGCACTGACGTGCTCCAAGGAAAGATTGGACAGTGTTCTGACGGTCCTGCCCATCGGGATGTCACTGCACCGTTGCTACATCAATGGAGTCCTCACAGCGCCCTCTTCAGGCTTGTGGCATGACCATATCCAAGACATGGAACCACTAGAACATTAAGCTCATATCACGGTCTTCGAGTGCTTTAGCAGGTTTTTAGCGCGTCTGTCACATTCAGAGAATGGAGTATAAATACTGGATCCGGCTCCTCATACCGTCAATTCATAATGAAAAGCACTGCGTTTATTACAGTATGGTATTTATACCAACCTGCCAGAAGCAATGACAACGTTCGACCCCGTTCCCACTGTGTTGTTCTGATATTTTTAGGATGCAGTTTGAACTTCAATGTCTTCCTCGCGGCGTGACAGAGGCCTTAATAATCTACGCACCACGCTTAAGCGCACCACAGCTTCTGGATAAATCTGACAGAATTACTGTTATAATGTTCCATCTGTTTGGTAAAACATGCAGTGCCAGTTCCAATGCAGAATTATGATGTTTATCATCTCTTTGCTCGAGAGGAAGGGTTTTATATCGGATGACTACACTTTAAGGAGAAAAATCTTGCTCTTGTCTATTTAAAGCTGTAACGAACCATCTGGCGAACATTCAGTCCGCATTTCTGAAGGTCCAGGCACTGTACCAGAACGAGCCATTTCCTTTTGCATTCTCGTGGCTTGAAATGAAGAAAATCATGTCTTTATTGGTGTCTCTCCATGAGGAGGTCAAAATGCAATTAGCTTGCCATGAAGCTTGTAGTGGCTACATGGTACAGGCTCTGGGCTACTGATCAAGAGGGAGTGAATTCAAGCCCCAGCACTGCCAAGATAGATAGACCCTTGAAGCTCTTTGACTCTAGCTTTCTATTAATCTGGGATATGTAACCCTGAGTGGTGCAGTGGTAAAGTGCTCACTCCATCATCCGGTTTGAGTCTCGGGTCATGCTGTAGCCTCTCGCACCCAGAGTCCTAGAGAGAGCTGATTGGCCGAGCTCTCTCAGAGGGGAGGGATGGAAAGAGCGGCTAGTGCTGTCCTCAGTGTGTGTTATGCCGCCCCCAATGGTGCGTTAGCAAGCAATTCGAAAAGATGCGGTTGGTGGCTTTACAGAGCTCGAAAGAAACATGTGCTAGCCTTTACCCTCTTTGGGTGGTGGTTGCAGCCTCAATGTGGTAGTGCGAGTGGGAACTTGTTACGACTAAATTAGGGAGAAAGTCAGGAAAATCCTCCCCCCCCAAAAAACTGGGATATGTGACAAATTATAGTTTCTTCTTCTGCACAGACCTTCTTCCAGAGCCTCTAAAGGGAAATGGGTGGGGTGGGGAATCCAATGAAGAAAAACAGATCCAGTAAAGAAATTCTGTTGTATAAAAAAAAAATATCAAAAACTGGAGAAGGAAAAAATAATCTAGACATAGAAGAAAAAAAGAAATATAGACCACGTGACTCATACTTCTGGGTAAGCCTTCCAGCGCCGGAATATGGTAATGGTGAGAACGCAAATGCATTTTAGCCATTGTGGTGCTGAAGTAACATCAGCGCTGTCCACTGGCTGCAATGGAGAGGGGACGTAGAAACATTCCTGAGGTCAAGAGGAATACCACAGGAAGCCATACTGCCCAAGAAACAGGACAAGACATGCTATGATAAATTTTATCACAAGTTAAAGGCACAAACGTTAGTCTACAAGACGCTCCACACGTTACACCTTCAACAGGATAAATGGCTTAAATGCATTGATGTACTCGCCCTTTCCGTATTTTGATGCTGGAAGACTGACCAGGAAGTATGAGTCACATGGTCCCAATTTTTTTTCCCATGTCCTGATTTTTTTTTGCCAATTTCCAGTAGGGTCTCTGCATGAATGTCTATGCAGAAGAACAAAATAGAATTTATTCATCCCATATCCCAGATTAATAGAAATATGAAGTCAAAGAACACCAAGAGTCCATCTTGGCAGTACTGGGGCTTGAATTCTCTCCCATCTGATCAGTAGCCCAGAGCCTGTACCATATAGCCACTACTGCCCCTCAAATTGCCCATGTCCCATTTTTTTACTCCACAGATTTTTTTTTTCCCTTTAACAAATTTTTTTTTTATTAGTTCCAGTCCACCATGTAGCGTAAATGTTTCAATCCCTGAGAGTATCTGTCTGTACTATAGAAGATTTGTACGACAAATCAAGGAAGATGTGGCTTAATCCTAAATCATTCTTTCCCAGGCAAAAGGAGAAATCTGCCGCTTTCACCAGACCTCAGATAGTGACAACAATAAAAGAGATCCTCTGTCTGATCACCAAACCTGGGGTTGTCTCATCTCATCTCATCTGTAAAGGGCTGGTGAGGATGGAGGTTTCATTTTTAACCCAACACATCATAACCGAAGACTGAAGTCTCATAAAAAGTTGCTTCAGTGTGGCATGAAACCTCGTGTACACAAACCTGACTCGGCTTCCTTTACTGGAACTACTTTCTATTCTTCATTAGCATGCTGGGAATTAAAGTACTTTTAGGAACTGGAAAGGTCCCACCCATCCTTCTGTGAATGCCCCAGACCACCTCATTCTTTCATCTTGACTTTTCTTCTCATCCTGTTAACTTTGGCTTGTTCTGGCTCTCCCACCATGACTCACATCAGAAATCAGAATCCGAAAGAGCTTTAATGCAAATTACGTTTGCAGATACAAGGAATTAGTTTTGGTGTCAAAAGCTTCCAGAGACTACGACAACATGTACAACACCAAAAAATGAAAATAAAAAAAAAACAAGAAAAGGAATAGGATGTGGGGTATTATCAAATAAATATCAGTTTTATTGTATAGTTGGGAGAACATTTAACTGTTGATGAGGTTGATTGCCTGGGAGAAAAAACTTGTTCTTGTGCCTGGCTGTCCTGGTGTTCAGGTCTGTAGCGCCAAACAGACGCCAAAAGTACAAAGAGAAGATGGCTTGGATGTGAGGGGTCCAAAGTAATTTTCTGAGGCCTTTTCTCCACACTGGATACATACAGTTCTTGAAGGGTGAGCAGGGGACGCCAATAAACCTTTCAGCAGTCAGAACCATTCTTTGAAGTCCTCTGATGTCTGATTTTGTAGCTAACCATAACCAGACAGTTATTGACGTGCACAGGAAGGATTCAATGACGCCCGAGTAGAACTGTGTGAGGAGCTCCTGTGGCAGGTTGAACTTCCAAAGCTGGTGAAGGAAAGACCTCTGGCTGGTCCTTTTTAACAATGGAGTCAATGTAATCGTCCCACTTCAGGTCCTAAGAGATGATGAGAGATGATGCCCAGGAACTGGAATGACTCGACTGCTACCATGTTCATGATGGCGAGTGGGGGGAGGTGCAGTGGAGTTTCTCCCAATGTCCAAAATCATCTCCACTGTTTTGAGCCTGTTCAGCTCCAGGTTGTTGTGACTGCACCAGACAGCCAGATGCTCAACCTCGCTTTTATATGCAGACTCGTCACTGTCCTGGATGAGCCAGATGACTGTAGTGTCATCCGCATATTTCAGGAGCTCGACCGAGGGGTCTGTAGATAGAAGATACTGTACATAGCAATTCAATGTTCTTCTGGAGAAAGATGATGTTTGCCTAATTTTCTAAATGCAAAAGTAATCTGAACCCTAATTTGGAAACATTTTAATATCTCACTGAAATACTATTCCGACTTGAAGAACGTAAGAGCAGATTAACTTTATAGGTGATGCAAGAAAGAGAAATATCCAAAGACTTAGACACCAGGTGCAATGCGATCTGGAGAACTATTAGACAAGAGTAGCAAAAGGATCTGGTGTCTAAAAACATGCCGGGTATGCCTGCTGGGAATGTTTTTTATGTTCTTGGATTTTCAGACACAGCAATGGAGTTATTAACAAAATTGAGTACTTTCTTAAACCAACTCTCAATCCTGTACAAGGATACGTAAATACTGACATGATTTTTGATCTTGACTCTCATAACTGAGCCTGTACGTGGGTTTGCACTTTTTTACTTCTAAAAGACATCAGATTTTGCCTGGACCGCACTCTTCTTGTGTTTTTCTTTTGATGTCCCACGGGGTGTGATGTTCAGGAGGATTACCAGCACCAGCAACATGAACATACTGTACACCACATCATCCAAACTCCAGTCCATACCTCCTGAGGTACGTTGTAAGGTCTTGAAGTTTTGAGTTTTTTTTTTTTTCCTCCTTTCCTGCCACCAGGATTCGCTTGGCTTTAACCGCTCTTTTCCGATTATGTTTCAGATTTGAACAGTTTGCGTGCTCATGCCATCCTTCTCTACATTGTGTTGTTGTCTACTTCCTGCTGAACTTACAATTACGTGTCTCTTGGTATTACAAGGTCTTAGTGTCACCCAGTTAAAATATAGGTCTAGCCCGTAAATCTATTACTCATTTCATCTCTCTTTAACCTGCCTGCTCAGTACAACTCATTACACCAGAACCATTCATCATTCTTCCTGTCAATTCTATTCATCCATCTCTCTCTCTCTCTCTCTCTCTCTCTTTCTGTTTTTCAAAACAATTTAATTAAACTGTCAGTTGATCCCATCAATCGATCAAGTCTAAAACAGGCAGCACAAACGGCTGGTGAAAAATGGCTCAAGAAAGAACCAGGAACAGGTCGTCACTCTAAATTTTAAACGCAACGGGCAAAAAGAAATAAATGTCTGCAGTCTGGTCCAGAAATAGCAGCCTGGTGAGAGACAGCACGTTCAAGTCCATCAATTTACAGACAAGAATAAATAAATTAATAAAAATTAGATATACTTTGGTGAGTGATTAGATTTAAAACAGCATTTTGTTAATTGTAAAAACAAAAGGTAAGTTTTGCTAAATTATGAGCCTCTGGAATTTTAATATTAAAAACTTTTCTTTTTTTTTTTATCTTTGGTGCAACCAAATAAATTAGTGCTATAAAGCTACTACTTTACCAATCTTGATAATATCCAAAGTCTATTTACACACGGATATAAAAAAAAAATAGATGTGATATAAAAAAAGTATATGAAACAGGTACAGTACTGGGTTATTGTACAAAGTATAACAGAAACGTTTTATAGTGATATTTCTATAATCTAAAATATCCTTGTTTAGAAATAAGATCAGTGTTTAAAAAGTGAAATATTTGGGTATTTTTAACTTGTTGCAAAGCATGTGATTCCAAAAAATAATTAAAAGTGTTTATCTACCGGGAGTTTGAACCTTTATTAATTATTTAATTAGATTATGAGCTTATCAATTAAAAACAGTCAGACAGAATCTTATAAAAAAAAAAATTATAATAAATAAATAAAAATCAACAAACATTTTGATAGCTGAGACGTCAAAAATGTACAGTAATGTCCCGTATCTCTAAACAGCTCTGCAGCCAGATCGGATGTCAGATCAGACCGTAATGCCATGAACCATATCTTTACTAGATTTTATACTCCGAACATAAACTTATCTGCTGATTAGAATAATTTAGGTACAGATGCATGTGAGGCGGCTTTTAAATATCGACTAAATAACGCATCTAAATGTTTCCTTAGCGGTAGTTTGTTTAGTCTGTATTTTAAAAAAAAATTACAAATAATTACTTAGATTAAAAGTTTGAAAAGACGCCATGACAGTTAAGATAAATATTAAACACTGGACAGGTTCAAGTTTCAATAATAAAATTGCCAATAATTTGGAGCTTGAAATACAAACTTCATTAATATAGTGAGTTTAAAAACATTTTTAAAATATGTTTTAATTGCATTGTTTACTGCAAATTTGTGCCTCAAAATAATTTTTTTTACATAATCCCCTACAACGATCTACACAGTTGTTTTTTTCTAGGGTTTACATAAGAAAAATTCTACATAAAAAAATCAACAACAATGACTTAATACTGATTTGGGTCACAGTTTCATGTGATGTATGTATACTCAGGAGTAATAATAATAATAATAATAATAATAATAAACAATAAGAGTTTGGCAATTTTAAACAATCCATAATACTTCAAGGTATTCAATTTGAAATTATTTCCATACAGTATACTGTCCTTGACATTTTCCATAATCTGAGATGGTTTTTGCTCACTGCGGTGGTAAAAGAGTTATTTGAGTTACTGTAGCCTTTCTGTCAGCTTGAACCCGTCTGACTTCTGACCTTTCTCATCAAAACATTTTATTTTCTTGTTTTCTGCACCATTCTGAGGACACTTTAAGGTGCTGTAGATGAAAATCCCAGCAGGTGCTAACGTACTCAAACTAACAATAACCAGACCACAGGCGAAGTCACAGAGAACGAAATGGTTGATGAATAAACCATAAATAAAGGCTCGACTTGAGCGTAGCGACGTTATTCTGAGTTCACAATAACGACAGTGGTCGTGATAAAGATCATAATAAATTCAACACAACAACATACACCAGGTTTTGTTGGTTTTCATCAGTTCTACTCCACGTCAATGCATTTTTATCATACATGTTAAAACAGGAACGCTTTGAAATGCACACATCAAAAAGTAGTTTTCTTTTTTTTTTTTTTAAATGGACCAGAAATGACAATGCCACCCGAGCGGATGAAAACGTGGCACTTTGAGAAGCCCAACAGCGGTACATTCGGATGATAAAGCCTGACCTTGCGGCTTGTAAAATGTCACACGCAACAATTTGCATCACAAGCAACAAGAATTACTCGAACGTTTCTCTGTTCGCGGCAGACGCTCGAAATGCCAGCGGAGCTTTTTACATTTGCACACACCAGCTGCTTTATGAGGAACATCTTTTGAAGCTGTGAGTTAATTTCATGAGCTGTGATCCTTTCTGGAAACACAACAACCGTTATATATGGAGGAAGATTTATTTCTTTTTTATTTATTTTAAATGAGGCTTAATGAGTCTTTAAAAGACTCATTGACAAATCGTACTAATAATATTGTGCTATTATGATTATAATGACTTTAATAATAGAAATAATACTTCCCTGTATAATCCTAAAAGCAGCAATCTCATCTCATGGTCAATGTGTTCGACTATGTTGTAGAGAAAGCTTATTTTTGATACATAAATTTATTTGCTATTTTGATTTATTTACCTACTTAACTATTATTCACTTTTCCTTATTTACTTATTTATTTGCTTGTTTTCATACCTATTTACTTATCTACTTATATAGTTACTCGCCTTATTTACTTACTTATTTACTTAAATACTTATTTAGTTTTCTGTTTATTTACTTGCATGTTTATTTATTTGTTAATGTACATACTTATGTTCTTGTTTATTTACTTATTAATTTACTTATTTACTTGTATACTTATTTAATTTACCAACATCTTTATTTATATTTATTTATTCACTTATTTACGTTTTTATTGAATTATTTACTACTTTTTTTTTTTTAAACTTATTAAAACTTATTAACTTATCAATTTGGTGTTAATTAATACTTTTTCTTACTTATAGAGTTGTTGGTTATTTATTAACTTACATATTTATTTATTTACTTATTATTTAACTTATATGCTTATTTACTTATTTCCTTATCAACTTATTTATTCTATTATTAAACTTTTTATATCTTCTTATTTACCCACATATGTACTCACTTATTCATTTTCTTATTTATTTATTTACTTACTTACTTGCTTGTGTTTATGTCTATGTCACAGGGCATTTTCTGATACGTTTTAAAAAGAAACTTAAAAAAAAAATTCACATTAAAGAAGGTTGCGCAAACTTTTGCACTCTACTGTACGAGTGTATGGGATGGTGTTGCATCGTTGCTTTTACTGCAATCAATAAGGATGACGGGAAGATAGATTTCATATAAGAAGGCACCAAAAAAAACATTAAAGTTTCTTACTTTATAGACGCATAAGGATAAAAATAGGTCTCGGCTTCCTTGTTTTTAAACTTCTTTATAAGAAGTAATTTAATTGCAAAGCGAGGAACTGCATACATTTGAAAACCAAGTTTCATAGTAATTGAATTTCGGAGCGGCTGAACAGAAGACACTCATAATGTCGGAATAAATCATGTTTCTTAAACACAGGTGAGGAGGTCCTGTATCTCATATCAGCCTTACCCAATTCATCTCTGAGCGGTGGCGGTGCTGCAGCTCCACTTATCTCCATCTCTCCCATCATCCTCTCCACCCGGCTGCTCGGGACGCCCTGTGTCCTGGAAGTAGTCCTGTAATGCAGCGGGTCCGTGTCTCCGTTCTGAAGTCCATTCGTATGACGCCTGATGGGAGGAACAAACTGAAGTCCCGCGTCCACTCGCTTATAAGTCACAGGTTTGCTCATTCTGTCCCCGGGCGCTTTCCCTCCACTCATTTTCCTCGGTTTATGTGGGACACCCGGTCCTGGAGCTCCTCCCCCGCTAGTCCTTTTCTTTTTCCGCGTTTCCCCGTGGGGTCTGGAGCCGTCCCGGCCCCTGGCATGTGTGCTGGTCTTGGCTGGTTTGGAGCGCCTGTCTTGCAGGCGGAGGTTGTTGAACTGATCGATGAACTCTTCACAGTGCAGGAGGTGGTGCTCAGGTTCCCACGTGTCCTCTTTGCTCCCGTAGCCTTTCCATCGGATTAGATATTCCCACTTGCCCTTTTTGTTCTTCCGCTTGTCCACGATCCGTTCCACCTGAAAAACGGATAACGCCAAGATGAGGCATGACTGCTAATGTCCTAACCACAAGCCCACATCATGGCACTGCTTTCATTTTATAATTTGTCTGAAGATGTTAAGTAATGATATGAAACTTGATAGAATGTGAAAATAATCAATGCACTGCTGTGGTAGACAATTAATCAACATCTTCTGACCAATTACAGTCCAGAACTTAACTGCACCATGTTATCATTCATTTCAATCATGGTTATGTATTAATGATTAGCAACCTAACACTATTAAAGATGAAACAGAAACAGAAACTTACATGGTACACAACAATAAACTGATACATATTAGATTAGATTAGATTTGAATACATTACATTCAACCGTCATTGTGCAAAGTCCATGTTCAAAGACAATGAAATGATTGATGAAGATATGATTTGTCATGTAGCCTAAAAAAAAGACATTCTATTTTTAAACCAAGATAAATAAAAAAAAAAATTACATATATGTAAATAGACTTCAGTGTCATTGCTTCGTATAAAATTCTTATCTTAAGGTAAACCTTTAAAGAGAGGGGAGAATCTTAAAGGATGGTCTTTTATAATCTGATTGAAGTAAAGTGATTTGCTTTGTTATTTGGTTCCTACTGTAGTTCACGTTTAACCCCAGGTCACAACGTCCTCAATTCGATTTCTTTTTAGAGCACGTTAAAAAAAAACAGACGAAGCTGACCACAGCGCTGGTAAACCCACAGGAATTAAGATAAAAAAAAAGCACACCAAGAAAGGGTAAAATAAATAAAAAGCACATATGAAAAGATTATAAAATATACAAATCCTCTTATTAAAATGACAGAATAGGCACATGACATGGTGAAAAAATGTAAGGGATTAGATATGGTCATATGCCAAGGGAAAAAGCTGCGCCTTAAGTCAAGATTTAAATTCCTAAATAGTTGAAGCAGATCTTACTGCAAAAAAAAGTAGTTTATTCCAGAGGCTAGGGGGAGCTACTGAGAACACAAAGACATGCCCTCCATGGTGTAGCCAAGGTGCCCATCCATGGTGTATCCTGCATAGTTCCCTAAAATCCTAAGTTACCCTACACATGATAAGCGATATAGATGATAGCTGAACAAATTACTTCGTATTTGAATGTAATCAAAACGGGGTATTTAAATATGGATATAATTAGGTTTCAGAGGTACAAGTGGGCAGCAACTGCATAACAATGATATAAAATTCTACATTTCTTTATGATTTCCCAAAGAAATATAAGCAAATTTTAAGAAAGCAAAATAGGGCCCAAAATAGAGCCTTGAGGTACACCATAAGCAATAGGAGCTGAAGATGATGTACATTTACTTAACTAAAGTGCAAATATATGTTCAATTATTTAGGATGAAAACCAGCCTGATGTTTTACCCTTGATCCCAGGGAGGTTATGATGAGTTGTATCAAAAGCAGTGATGAGATGTATAAAGAAGGATGTATAAAATGTTAACATTTTCTGTCCCATAACCTAAACTGTCCGCAACCTAAAACCTGACTGAAACTCATCCAGAATGCAATTTTCACATGAGTATGAAAGACAACTGGCAATAGCTTACGTTCTTTAGAACCTTTAATAAAAACAGTAATTTGGAGATTGTTCTGTAGTTATTAAAAAAATGTCAGGCCAGGTTGGGCATTCTGGCAAGAGGCTGAATTAAAGAATGTTTAAAACAAGAAAGAACATTTCCATTAATGAGACTACAATTATTGATGGTAGGAGAAACAGCAGCATGGCAAACTTTAACACAATGTCCAAAGAAAAAAACGGTAGACTTCACAGGGGTTGTGATACTAGAATTAGAGAAGCAGAGCATACGATGCAACCAGAAAGTTCAACATAATTAAATCTAAATGAATATGAGACATATACGAGATATATGAGATATACAAGCTCTGGTTCAGTTTCATGTTACGACTGTGGCTGATTGAGTAACGCTTTGCTTGTGTGTGATCAGCGAAAGAGAAGATACAAGGCCTTTTCTTGTGGTTGAGAGCGTATCTGTGCTGCGGTAATTAGTTCTGCTTAGAGCCATAATCGTTTCCCTAAATCAGGATCAGTCACTAAAACACGATAACGATATCCATAAACACGAACAATCCGTAATCTCAAAGAATAAAGACGACAGAACTGACAGCTGTAGCAGGCAGAGGCCGAGATAAATCAAGTTTATAAGTATTTCCACAAAAAAGAACAACGGTATTTGCAACGTGCAGGGAAGGAAAACCCACAGTGCCATGCTGTTATAGGAATAACGGAGCGGTAAGGGAATTATTTTCCATTAACAGCATGTCGTGAAGTGTTGCTTTAACCTTGTGTAATGAAAATAATACAATAATTATTCTAAATAAACAAGCATCGATAGAATGTCTGTTACACTATTTTGTGTTCTCAATTCTGCGTACCGGTCCATGTGTAAGTTAGTAGCAAGGACATGAGAAAGTACAGTGAACCTGTCAGTAAAAATTCGGACCAATCAGAATGCAGAATGCAACAGTGCTGCGGTTTAACAAAGCGGTAATTCTTGCTCTAATATAATTAATAGAGTAACACATCCACATGGATCAGCACACACTTAAAGACGTGATCATGGAGTTTAAGAAGTGTAGCCACACGCGCATATGAGCACAGACACACACGCACACGAAGTAATAATTCATTTTCCATTGAATGATTACAGTATGTTGGATGCAGTGCTAATGCTTTATTTTGTGATCCGATCCATTAGCGGTGCTAATGAGGTTCCCCAAGGACATGCTAATCAGAGTAACTGCTCCGAGACATTCTGATGAGGACTACGAGGGCTTTTAAATCCCGACTAAGCCACTTGTACAAATGAATTGCTTTGATGTTTTCATCATTTCGTCTTTCTCTCTTTCTCTCTCCATTAATATTTATATCTTCTATACATACACTACCAGGCAAAATTCTGGACTCTCCTTCTAATTCCATGTTCCTTCCTGATTTGCATTTCTTTCTACACTGTAAAACAATGCTGAAAGCATCCAAAATTTACAATAATCTCCTTTAAACAGTTAATATTGAGATCTGTATCTGCTACCTATGATCTGTAAATCCTTCATAATGGCTCTAATCTGAGGTGCTGTTTGATAATTGGTGATTTCGGAGGCTGGTTCCTGCAGCAGAGGTAAGTTTTGGTCTTGCTTTCCTGGGAAGGTCTTCATGAGAGCCAGTTTTATCACAGTGTTTGATGGGTTTTGCAAGATTTGCAAAATTGAGGTTGTTTTTACTTAATTACCTAATGCCAAATGCATAATTGCACAGTTTTGAAATCTTCAATACAGTCCCCTACATACGAACATTCGGGTTACAAACTTTCGAAGATATGAACATGCGTTCGTGCGTGTTTCAATCATGAAACATAGATCACGTGTCCGGTGTACATCGTAAGGATGGTACTGCTAAGAAGCGCCAAGCCATAACGATGAACACAAAAGTGAAAATCACAGAGAGAATGGAGCGAGGTGAAAAGATGGTAAACATTGCTCAATCATTTCTTTTTTGCTCATTATTTTTTTGCAATATAAAGTGTATACCTAATTGGTAAACTTTCTTGGTATCTAGACAATGTTTGTTGATTCTCAGAATGAGACTCATGTACTGGGACTTACTGTATTGTTCTAGAACGTTGAAAATGAATCACAAAAACAACAAACATTGAATTAGAAATTGTGTCCAAACTTTTGACTGGTAAAAAAAAGAAAGAAAACATTATGTGTGTATATGTGTGTGTGTGTGTGTGTGTATACAGTATGTGTATATATGTGTACACACACACAATATAATATAATATAATATAATATAATATAATATAATATAATATAATATAATATAATATAATATATATATACACACACACACTACGTTCCAAATTATTACGCAAATTATATCTTTCTCTGATTTTCATAATTAGTCAATGCAAATGACAGTCAGT
>JAOVVA010000037.1:35207506-35244110 GCA_028565275.1 Leiocassis micropogon
ACACACACACACACACACACACACACACACACACACACACACACACACACACACACACACACACACACACAGTGTAGTTTAAGGACAAAAACTGACATCTTGGAAATAAATGATTTGATTCTTACTTTATAAATTGATAATACAGTTTAGATTAAAGAGGTAAACCTGCTTTCTTCTTATCTGATTAAGTGACTAAACCACTGAATTTAAAATCCTGATGTGTCTGTTAGAACTTCTTGTTAATCTATTTATTTTATTCTAAAATGAGACTCATTGGGGAGAAGCCCTTTGAGGATTTTTTTTTGAGCTCCGATATTTATAAATCATACTAACTGTGCTTATAATTCTTTGTAAATTTGGTAATGATTCATTGTAAGCAGTTTTATAATATCTCATAAAAGTCTAATAATGTACCATGAGTAGTTCTGTGCCATAAAACATATGGGGCAATTTATGATGTTATAATTAATTCACAAGGCAACACAGAGTATACAGTACATCAATATCATTATTAGTGAAAAGACATGGCAGTTCATAGCAATGCTTATAATGTCTTTATACTGTATCACACATCCTGTATGAAACAAATTGCTCAGTTCTATATGTTTAGTCACTGAACATAATTCTTACAAATTTTTTTTTGTGTGTGAAATGATTTTCTTTTGTCTAAGCAAGGTGTTATCATTTGTAAAATACAAATATTCTGTTTCTTTGGTATTGTTGTTAAATGTGTTGTAAATACCACTTAACAGGTCAACAATATACACTTCATCATTCAGATATAGTTATAAGGGATTAAGCACTTTCTGACATTCTGACATTTTTCTTCAATAAAATAACAGTGCATACTGTGTAATGGCCTATGAATGCATTATGAATGCACAGGAAGACCTCAATGCTTCAGGAAAAGAAAAATTATTATTCAAGGCCCATCCTTTAATTGCCTTAAAAGCCTATCAGACAGGGTGGAAGTCCAGTGAAGCAGGCATCTGTGATATGCATGAAGGTTTAATTATTTGGAAATATGTAAAAGTGTATAATCGCACTGGCTCGTTTATGAAGGAGCGGTGTAATAAATGCTGAGCACTTAATCTCCATTTGGTCACTGAGCATTATGTATAGGAGCTATTCCGATTCTCGGCTAATCATAGGATAATGTCAAAGGATTCTTGTGTGAAAATAAGTTTTATTTAAGATAGAAGATCTGATATGAAAGGAATAAAACACTTCAGGATGTGTTTCTACAGCAATCAAATTTGTGACGTTAACCCTAACTTCATTTATTTGCACGTCCTGAACAGAGGAGTGCACAAATCCTGTACTTGAGTAAAAGTAGAGATTCCCCAGGGTAAATATCACTCAAGTAAAAGATGAAGTCCTCCAAGTACATGTGTACTTGAGTTGTTGTTGGTCTTTCGGCTGCTCCTGTCGAGGGGTCACCACAGTGCACCATCTGATCCGCACAGGATTTATTCCCTTCCTGACACAACCCTCTCATTTTATCCAGACTTGGGACCGGCCCTGCATGCAGTGGCTGGGGTTTGTTCATTGGGTGGGAATTGAACCCGGGCCCTCCACATGCCCCACAGCCCCTACCACTGAGCCACCAATAATCTCAAATGTGTACTTGAATAAATTTATTTTAAGGATCAAATGTACACGGCTTGTATTATCTCACAGTAGCCCTTTTCACAGGAAAAAAAAAATCTCTCTCTTTCTCTCTCTCTCTGTCTGTCTGTTTCCTGATTGTGAGCATCCTGCTTGCATCACTGTCAGCCACCAGCTTCACTTCTGATTTCAAACATCTGTTGCATTATAAGGCGTGTCCTGAAGGAAATGTCATGCAATTATGCATAATAGACAGCAGGTGGGGAAATTCCCGGTACGAACACAACACACCACTGTCGTTATGTAATGCAATGCCTTGGAGAAATGCAATGAAGTACGAGTACAGATATTTTGTTTTATGATGTAGTGGAGTAAAAAGTATCCTGTAATAAAACTAATCAAGTAAAATACAGATACGTAAAATATCTATGTAAGTACAGGGAAGAAGTACTTAGTTATCTTTCATTTCTGGTCCCAAAGTGTTTGATTTCTTTTATAAAACAGCAATTCATCACAATTATGTAATATTATTAAAAACAAAAACAACATACACTTTTTATTTTATCCATAGTCATATAATGATATACTGTATCATGCGCATTTGTGATACAAGTTAGTTCCTATTCTGACTTATGTTGTACAGTAGTAGCACTTCTTTACCAGACTCTTGTCATGTTAACAAGAAACCACACAACATTAACCCATCTGTCTTAAAAAAAAAATACCAGAAAATGTTTAAAAAGTAAAATTTTTTCCCCTGACTGTTACAAAGTGCTGACACTGGAGACTCCTTTCATTAATTCTAAATAAGCATCTTCTTTCAAAAAACTTTACTAGAACACTTTAGTGGTACGCACTGTAGAATGTCCTGTTTTATTTAACTGGAAAGGCACATAATGTCATAATTGGTGGTATTTCGACCACTGGACTGGTTTTTAACTTTACCTTTTAAGCTGCAACTAGTTTAGCCTTTAAAGTTTTTCCAAAAATTTTGTCTTTACTTTAGAATTGAATCTAAAAAAATTTTCAGTGTATATACAGTATGCAGTATATATATATATATATATATATATGTGGGTCGCCATTTTGGACACTTATGGAAGATTCCAAATGTAGTCCTTCACCTGATTAAAGGTTAAAACTAGTGGTCCTTGTACTAGATATACACCTTAAAATATTTTTAAATGTGAAATATTGTAGGTAAAATAGTTAGGGAAAAAAAAATTATGTAATTTTGCTTGTATCATGGCAGTGACAGGAAAAAGTAGAGTTTGGTAGTTTTTAATTCTGAGACTGTAGAATCTGATACCTTAAACATGAATATAACATGTTTCTAAAAATACAATACTTTAAAGCATGTAGGGGTATGGCTGTGGACGTTCTGTGGGGTTTCTTCAGGTTTTTCCAGCTTCCTCTTACCTCTTAAAAACCTGCACAGATGGATTAGTTACAATAAGTTGAATGGGCTGAACCTGGATCCGAATGATATCTTGTTCCACCATAACCGTGACCATGACCATGATAAAATCCCTACTGAAGATGAATGAATACATTCTAACAACAGCCTCAAAGTGCATCGAGATGAATCATCAATGATCATCAACGGCACTGTTTTTACACACATCAAGAAGCTTGAGTTATGCAGCTGCTATGCTTATTAAAATTAAATACAATTTCAATCAATCTATTTGACGCACTCAAACAACAAGTACGGAAAATGAGCGTGTTACGCAACAGCAATCCTGTCACGTATCCCAGTGATTGCGGATCATTTGCGAAAGGCTCTGAAGCTTGATTGCAGCCAATTTCTGGTCTTACAGCACTCTTGGCTGAGGGACAAGAAAATGTAACCCGTAAAGATGTCTCTCTCTCTCTCTCTCTCCCTCTCTCTCCCTCTCTCTCTTTCGCTCTCTCTCTCTCTCTCTAAATAAAGATGTAACCCAAACTACGCACCTGCACTCTTGTTGCATCAAAAGAGAAACAGGTTGGTGGGCTGTGGACCGTGCAGCGCGAGTGTGTCTTGGCAGCCAAGCCCAGATTCTATTTACAGCTTTTAACAGAAATCTGATTAAGGGAGGCATTTTAAGCGGAGTGACCCGAAAGAATGAGGAATGAGAGCCGGGAGTGGGAGCCAGGAGAAACAGTAGCTTTCATTAAATCAGCGATCGATGCCAGAGCTCCTTTGAGGCTATAAAATCCCGTGCAATTTCCCACATTTGTTTGGTGCTTGGCTATGCACAGGACTTCTTATAGAAATGCTGCAAATATGCACATTAGTAATACATGCATGTCTTTGATATATTCATGTTAGGAGATGCATGATGATTTATTCATTTCTGTTCACTAGATGACCAGTAGTTTATTAATTAGTTGGATGGTAATCTTGTCCATGGTTAAAGCAAAGCTCATTTACATCATTACATCCATGTATGTTTTGTTCCATACAAGAACAAACAAAAAATTTGGTGTTTGCGGCTCAATGAAAGACAACATTAATTAACTACGCATATCACAAGCCTGGTGCCTGGTGTGAATTGGCTTGGACTCATCGATTCCTGTTTAAGTAATTGTATTATCCTCATTGTCGCATTTTCTAATGATTATTTTGTGTGTTTGTGTGTGTGTGTATGTGTGTGTGTGTGTGAGAGAGAGAGTTTAATAAAATGATAATACTTTATAAATCACCCGCAGGAGTGTCAGAGAATTTCTTCATTCGGAATTAGGAGCAGGCAGGATTGGTCAAAAGTACTTTAGTAGGAAGCAGGATCGGTTAGAATTCCTTCAAGATTGGACAGGACTGGTCAGCATTCCTTTGGGAGAGGGTGAGAGGGGTCAGAATTCCTCTGGAAGGTGGTGTATAGTCAGAATTCCTTTAAAGGCAGGTAGAATTTGTCAGAACTCCTCTGG
Organism: Leiocassis micropogon; assembly: GCA_028565275.1. Classification (NCBI taxonomy): domain Eukaryota; kingdom Metazoa; phylum Chordata; class Actinopteri; order Siluriformes; family Bagridae; genus Leiocassis; species Leiocassis micropogon. The sequence continues at coordinate 35,212,022 of JAOVVA010000037.1, forward strand.
TAATGGCAGGAATTGTAAGAATTCCTCTGGGAGGGGCTAGGATAGGTCGCATTTCTTCTTGGAGTGGGAAAAATTGGCCAGTATTAATCTAAGAAGGGGTTGGATTGGTAAAACATTTGGGAGTGTGATGGATTGGTCTGAAACTCTCTGGGACTCTTGGTCAGAATTTATCTGGAAAGAAGTGGGATTGGTTAGAACTTATTTTTGGGGATGGGGTGGGATGGGAGGTTAATCAGAATTCCAATTGGAATAGGAAGGGCTGGTTTAATTCCACTGGAAGTGGGTGGAATTTTTCCCAAATTCCACTTGGGTGGGGAGAGGACTTGTTACATTCCACTGAGAGTTGGCGGGATTGGTCAAGATTTGTTTGTAAGGGGGTGGAGAATGTCACAATTCCTCTTGGAGTTGAAACGCTTGGTCAGAATTAGTCTAATAGGGAGTTAAATTGGTCAATGCATATTTTGGAGTGGGAGGGGTTTGTTAAAATTTCTGTCTAGAATCCTCTAGGAGATTCCAAGAGTGTGGGAAAGGAGTTGGATTGGTCAGAACTTTTTTTGGGATTAGGGGAAATTGGTTAGAATTCTTTCAAAAGCTTGGAGAATTGGTTAGAATCTCCAGGAGCAAAGCAGCATTGGTCAAAAATCTTTTGGGAGTGATCAGAATGGGTGAGAATGCCTCTTGGTACGGGTGGCATTGGTGAGAATTCTTCAAAATGCAGACAAGTTTGGTCAGAATTCCTTAAAGAATAGGCACAAAATTAACAAAATTCCCTTGGGGAGGGAAAGCTTGAGCAGATTCCCTTTAGGAATGTGTGGAAGTGCTCAGGTGGGATTGATCAGAATTGCTCTGCGATTGTGTGGTCAGAATTTCTGAGAGAGCGAACTAGATTGGTTGGAATTAATTTGGGAGTTGGTTGGATTAGCCAGAAAACATCAGTGAGTAGGGTGGAGTGGGAGTGTATGAGTCCCATGCACAGTGTTAAACAATGTAATATTTTTTAAATGGTAAAATACAAATAAAACATTTTATGCATAAAGTAGAAACTACAGTATTTCCAGGCTAATAAAGAGCACTTCTTCCGTTACCAACTCACTACTCCTTCCTGATTAGTTTATACAACTGGTTGTGTATGTGTATATATTTTCATTTCACTTAACATGAACAGTTAATTGTGTATTAGTATATATTTAAAAAGTGTAAGCCCTACAGAGTCATAGCACAGTTTTCAGACAAATGAGTTAAATGTTGTTAAAGGATAAATTTACACAAACTTCCAGTGTAAACTCTCTCTCTCTCTCTCTCTCTCTCTCTCTCTCTCTCTCTCTCTCGCTCTGAATAAAGTGCATCCTTGAGAAAGGAAAATGTCCTCCAGAGTCCATCTCCTTGACATGGCTAGTGGAGATACATCAGCCGTAGAGGTTTCCGTCCTTCATGCTATGTGGACGATTTGCTCCACTCCAATTTGAAGCCAAGCAGAAATGACTTTGGTAAAGAAGAGAAGGGAGAGGAAAAGGAGACGGATAACTACCTACCTGTTGTTTTATATGGAGCGAGACTGGTTGCGCTACAGGACGAAGCCCTGGGTCGTGAATATGTCTCAGACAATGGTGCATGAGAATGGATTTACTATTTTTTCTTTTTTGCATGGTGTTCACATTATGACAGTACAAAGTCGCTCATTTGGCTTCTAGAGAGTGTAGAGTAAGCAAAAAACGCAAATTGAATAATGTAGTAATCAGCGGAGTGTTTACATGTTTCTCAAGCTTTGTTAGCAGATTAGCAGAACGAGATACTGTGGCGCCAACTATTTTTGCTACTTAAGATTTCCTTTATGCACATTTAAAGAGAAGTTGTATACAATGTTCAGACATGGTGCAGTTTTTCTTTAAAATGCCAGACTGCATTTTCTATTGCAGTTACCCATTAGAGGTAATCGTTTGGATTTACGATTGGTGGATTGGTGACTCTAAATTGTCCCTAAGTATGAAAAGGTGTTGATGATCTGGATTCCCATCCTGGGTGTCTTCCTACCTCACACCAAGTGTTCTGGGAAACGGCCCTGGATCCAACAACCAGCTAATAAAGAAAAAGTTCAACCACTAGTATATTTACGTTTTTGTTTCAGATTCAATTTGATTTCAGTTGTCGCTTAACCACACGATACATTGTACATTGTATTGTGACTTCATGAGCACCGTGTCGTTTGCTTTGATTCCCCAATCTCTCCTACTTCCATTTCTCTTTTTATTTTGCATGTAGTCCTAACACGCCACTCTTTTCCCTACCTCCCTCGCTCCTAATCTATCTCCCTGCACTGTCCTACAGACCCATGTGGTTAGGATTTGTCTGCTTCATTACGGGAGTTTAGAGTGAGGAGAAAAGAAATATTTACTTTACGAGGGCACTTTACAATAAGAGCGCTGTTTCTCTTGTTTGGACGGTTCTGCAGGTGCAGTTCTTATGGCCTGAAGTGATGCCTTCATAAACCACAGCAGAACATTAAACAGCAGATGTGCTCTCAGGAGACGTGCCATTAGCCAGCTCGAGTGCTTTGCACCCTCGGTTTGTAACTGGAAACTTATACAGACAGAATAGAGAACAGAAATGTATTAGATTTGACAGTAGGCACGGAGCCGTTGTTTCATGCTACCCCCGAGAACCAATTTCAGTTTTTCAGTCTTAGATCTAAGGAGAAAAAAACTTTATTTGTAATAAAAATCTAAACCATATTCAAATGTTCGAGGATACAGTACAGTGATCTGAGCGGAATAATAGCTATATTAATAGAAACAAGCTAGTCCATCTGAAGGTATTGATAAATTTTCTATTATAGCGACTCTGAAAATAGTGCAAGTGTAAAAATGTTTATATTAATTCGCTTGTTCGTTATCGTCTCCATAGGAACAGCTTGGAAATTTGGAAGGACTTGTACAGCAAATTGTAATTGTTGGCATACAGTAATAAGATTTTCTTTAATTAACATGAAATTATAGAAGGAGTCTTCAGTCTCAGTCAAACTATAACTTTTAATTAATTTATTGCTCTTTGTGGATTCTTGGCAACATGACAAACATGATTTTCCCTTTTAAAAGAGAGAAAAGAAACAGAGACGATAGGGATGAGAATATGACTGTTTATAGCTGCGAATGCAAGGAACATAAGATAAGAAACTTAAAACACAGTATAAACAAACAGAAAATTCTATTTGTGGTGGTTTGATTAGTTGAAAATTGTAATTGTTGCCAAATGTCTGTGCCTTCAACTGAATAAAACATGCTGTTTTGGGAAAATATCTTCTCAATTTTCTCTCCTACTAATATATAAGGTATAAGTAAATAATGTAAAATATCAGGTGAGTGCCACGGTGTACAATAAGGCTTTTTGGACATGCTTTAAGTCAGATGTTGTTAAGAAAATACATCTGGATAAAATAAAAGCAGGCTTAATATTAGACTTAAAAACAAAACGAATGTAGAGTTAATAAGAGTAGACATTTTACACCAGGGCACAGAATAAGCATTCGAAATGGTGTGTTTTTCTCTCATCTACAAACCTACAGCGCCTGTATGAACCCCCAGTGTGCTGGAGAAAAGTTTAAGACGAGCTGGTAACTGCTGCACATTTTCCCTCTTTCGCTGAGGTAAATCGCGGGCTCTGGCACCGGCACAGCACCGAGCCTGAGTGAAACCTTCAGCACCACCGTTTAGTCCATCACTCATCCTGACTGCATCCATCAGCATCACTTTTTATGCAGTTACAAGCGAGCAGGCCTCCACCACATGCTTTTGCCCAGACTGCGGGTGATTACTGCACAGCAGCTGCTCTGCTGCACGGCGGTGTGGATGACTTTCCTCTCGTTTATTTTTATTGAAATATTTTTGATTTTCCTTATAAGAAATAACAAATTTAATGTATTACATGTACCCATTACCGCCAGGCTGATTCAGCAACATAATCATCCTGTCTGATGTCAAGAGCTGCAGAAATGGAAAATGAATATATTTACAGATAATGTGACACACTGTAAATGTAAAATAAATAATCAGTGGTGTGATGAACCATTATTACTGTTAACACCATGCAAACATTTGTGTAAAAAACGTTTCATTCCTGTTAAATACCCAAACAATTAGGATTTTTAAAAAAAGTATTAAAGGATGACACATCAACCTTTTTATCTTTGAGGCTACATTTAATGTTGTAAAGTGTTTTAAAATAATAATAATAATAATAATAATAATAATAATAATAATAATAATAATAATAATAATAATATGATTCTCATTTCTATTATAGCAACTATAAATCATTCATTTCCTCATCTGGCTCTATTTTTTCCCTCCTTTTAAAAAAAATTAAAAATACAAAGCATAGACTCATTTGTCATGAAAACGTTTCCAAACTTGCCGCTGACACTGAAGATTTATTTCATAAACGTTAAATAAACATCTTCTTATTGGAAACTGTATGTACTGTATATGAGCAGTTTGACAGCAAAATGAGATTTATCCATGTTGGCAGTATTGTAAAAATTCTTTTTTTTTTTTTTTTCACAAAACGAAGCTAGAAGTATTAGAAACTTGAAAGAGAATATTTTGTGCCTGGGTTCTTTAAGTCATAAGGGTGTTAAAAAGCATAAATGTCAAAATATTAGGTTAAAGTGGTTTCAGTATATCAGTGTAAATTTTGTGCGATTTTGCAAAAAGCTACAAGTCCACCCCACATGGTTAGTGTTGTTTCTCCGCTTTGTGTTCCTCTAACAGTATTATTGTGAAGTGCTACATGACTTATAAATAGAAAAAGAAATTCTGCCAGAATAAGCAAAATGTCAGAAAATGGTGTTTATCTCATTTTGCCAAAAAAATAATAATAAAAAAGCAGTCTATGTGAATACACTTTGCAGTTTGCAGTTACACTACTGTGAGAGCTGCTCTTATAGAAAGGTAATCAGCACCTTCTGACCAATTGTGCTATAAAATGAATGGAAACTTTATATTAGATTATATATTTTGTTTAAAAGTAGGTCGAGTATGGATGTAAAAATCTGAGTGCATTAGAAATTGCAGACATATGTTCCTCGTTATTTTATTTTCGAGTGAAATGTTATTCAAATCAGACCTGAGGACCAAGTGGGTCAACGTGAAAAGCCATTATCAAAAAGTTCATGATTCTACTTTTATAGATTCATTTTAAACTAGGTACACATGTTCTATTTTTGGGGGATACAAACTTTTTTGCATTTGAGTGCACAGTATTACTAAGTGCTCGCTCAACAGGACACAAACTTTCGGACCTTGGTGTATCTGCTTCCAACAGAAATGCACCCTGCGGTCCTTTTTTTACGAATCTGGTTTATCATTATAAACATGGCATCTTACTTCTGCTGATTATAATTACTGCATTGTGATTATATACGGTGCGTCCCCGTTCCCCTCAGCCATTAACACCGTTAGAGACCGGAAACTCAGCCGCGGCTCGAGCGCCTCTTTTAGCCAGCGCATCATTTCACTGCCCACGGCTCGGGGGAGATCAGGGCTTCACTCGGAAAATGTGGGTTAAGCTGATGGTTAACGAAGAACGCCTCGGAAGCATGTTTTCATTTCCCCCGATTACCTGTAAGTTTTCTGCTTATCTTTTCATTGAACGTCCCCAGGGCGAAAAGGAAAGCGAAGTGGAACCCCTGAAGAGTTTAATTACCGATCGGAGCTAGCACTGAGGCTCGTCAGAAAGTCTGAGATGCCTTTTAATGCCCTCCCCTGCTGCTTTGTTTTATGTGAGTAAAGCATGCAAATGAGCCACTTAGTAACCACATCAATTACCCACCTGGTCTCTTATTAAGGCGATGGCGTTGTTTGCAGAATGATCGTTACAAGCGAGCTGAGATGAATGCGACTGAGATCCGCTTAAGACTGTCGCTTTAAAATGTGCTGTGGAGCCAATTAGGGCAAAAGGGCCTCGTCTTTTGAGACAGAGGGGAAATGAAAAGAGGTGCAGAACAACAACATTAACTCACTGCTACTGTGCTGAGCTTAGAGTCTGTGTGTCATGATTTCTCGATATAGCGAATTGTCCCCTGATAACCTACTACATTACTAGAGCAGCGCTTCTCAACCTGCTGCTCTTTATTACTGTAAGCTATTTTTGTTTATTAAATTATATTAAAAAAAAGACAGAACTGACACTGCAAGTAAAAAGTTTTCTTTTTGTGCAAAACCATTCCGGACTACTTTTTATTTAGGCCAGTCACAGTCACGTTTCCCAAAAGCATCATATAAAGTCATAGAAGGGAGAGCAGGAGTATTTAAAGTGATATCAGTGACATGCTTAAACGACCGCCCGTGACCTTAAAAATAAAAGATTATTAATAGGAAATAAATTTAGCTAAGATAAGAATAATATAGCTATAAAAAACAAAATATACAATATAAGAAAAATATAAGAAAACCTAGCCGTACGAATATGTCATATGTTATAGGGCCAAAACATCAGATAGGATCATATAACACCATTTTATAGTACATAATACTTAATGCTTCCTACCTGATCTATTCTTCATTTTTGTAAATATGCATACACATTTATATTTTATCAGATGAAAAGAAAACATTTGCTAAATACAATTTCATGCCCTTTTATGTAGTGTCTGTAACCTTTTTGAATTCAAATCTTTCAATGATATTAACTGTCATTCAGATAAAGCGATGCGATTTAGATTTCACATGAAAAGACATAAAACTGAAATTCTAAAATGCAAAATTGTTAAGATATTGCAACATGAATTTGACATGGTTACAGACACTACAGATTTTTTTGCTTTACAAAAAAAACGGAACGCTTTAATTTAAGCAACAATTTTTACAGGTCATACTGTATGCTTCTAGAACCGTACACCAATTTTAGTATCAATACTCATAAAGAAATATGAATAATTCACATTTTAAATCATTATTATTCGTAGTGAGACAGTACAATGCTGAAAAACGGCCATTTTCGGGGGAACATATAAAATCATCTCTCCAAAACGGCTGAAGTTAGCAACTTGAAATTTTAAGGGAAGCGAGATTGGCCACTTCCATGTTGCATAAATTTCAGAAGTAGACACACTTTTTCTGTATTATACGTATAACATAAAAAAACAATAAATAAATAAAATCAGCACCAGTAAAGTGTTTTGGCTGTATAATGTGTCATCTGCTGCCTCATTTATTTTTCCCATGATGTTGTGTGTTCAAGTTGTGTTGTTGGATGAACCATCATTTGGAGAAACCTACCACTGAGTCACCAATGCCCTTCGCAGAAGTACATACATACAGTACATCCTCTTATGAGTACTGTTAGATAGTACACTCTTGCCGCACATTAAACTCTTTAAAGACAGTGATTAAGTTCAAGATTTTGCAGATGCTAATAAACAAAATCACTCTCTGAGTGAACACCCTGAACGGGGCGCCAATCCATCAAAGGACACAAGCACACACACACACACACATTACAGGCAATTTGTAAACATCAATTAGCCTAATCTGCATGTCTTTGAACTGTGGGAGGAAACCGGTGTACCCGGAGGAAACCCACCAAGCACAGTGAGAACAGGCAAACTCCACACACACAGACTGTTGAGTACAGTGAACTCATTATACATCATTGTGCTGCTAAAACAGAAGCAATGAGCAGAAATTATAAGGTATTTAAACTTAGAGTTTGGGGCCTGAGAAGGTTAAAATAGGGTGTTCTAGTTTCTTAGTGGAGCAGTGGTAAACTGCTCGCCCTATCATCTGGAGAGCGTGAGTTTGCATCCTAAATGATGCTGTAGCCTCTCGCAGCCGGAGGGGAGGGATGGGAAGCACTTACCACTTTCACATAAATCACGGCTCTACAGCCAATCATGTTCGCTAACACCACAAATTCAATATCAATAACTAACAGATGCTAATAACAATCAGTGGCGGGGGGGGGGCAAACAAAATAAAAATTTTACTTTTAATTATATATAATTAAATATATTATATTATAATTAATATAATTAATAATTGCCTGTAAATAGCCATTTATCAGGTGATTAAGCATCATTACTACTAGTATAAAATAAAGTCATGACTCACATGATATCCAGTCAGCAGCTCCGCTTGCCATAAGAAGTGCTGGAAAAGCACAGAGTGTAAGCTCGACCGTGATCACTTAACTGCTGCTTAATTAGAAGATCAGGTCGATCTGGTCCAAGCTCTTTAACTTTTTTTCTTCCTCTGTCCGATCGCCTTGCGAAGGGGTATTTTAGCAAAGAAATTACAGAATTTTCTCTCATATTTATCTGGCTTCCACGTCAATCACTATTCAATACATTAACTAACAATCTGCTGACCGTTAATGAGACTCGTTGAGAATGGTCCAATCACATGAGCCCAAATATTTAAAAACAATATTGATTCGCTAAGAACAAAAGTGGGCGGGTTCGGGGCTGCACCCCAAGGATGATTTGAAAAAATCCAATTAGAGCTCAACCTCAAATCACATGCTTTTGAAAATATGTACGTGCCTACATAGACACTCGTTTGTCCGGCGCCCCGCGTACACGAACACAAATGAACGTAATATAGTTTAAAAAAAAATTATTGTAAATAAATTATATTAAGAAATACAGCGGAATATTGTGACTAAATGACTTTATTTCATTATAAAAATAAATAATTATTATGTCAAATAATTACATGTTAAAGTAGCATTCTTCTCTGCCTAACTTTAAGGGGGCGGCGCCCCTGCGCCCCTTATTGCCCGACTGCCACTGATAACAATGTAAAGTTATTACTCCAAATATTGTTAATGCAAAACTGCATTGAGCTGGTTTGTTCAGTTTTGGGACAGGAAATAGCACACCGCTGTGTTAGCTAGCTTATTCCTGCGTAGCATCACACACACACTGAGGATTTTCATTTTCGCTGTTAGACATTGATAAAACAACAACAACTATTCCTAAAGCTAATACGGATGTCTTCTTGTTCTGATGAGGAGCAGAATATGTGAATCTGAAAACGCCTTCAGCTTAAGGGGTTAATATGTTCCACGATTAGTCTGATCTGTTTTCATGCATCAGGTACCGTTCTCCTGATTAATTCCTGCTCTCGCCAATTAAACAAATACACAGTATAAACATGTCAGTGCCAAAAGGTAGAAATGCTCTTAAGGAAGGTAAAAAAAAAAAAGAACAATCCCCCCCCCCCCTTATTTTCCATTGCACTTTATCTACTTCATTCAAAATGGATGAAAGTGATTAAAATCTGCAGTAGTTTCTAAGCACTTAGAAGCCTCCTTGTGATGGAGAGGCGATCCTGAACGCTTGGCTTTAGATGAAGATGAAAGAAGCTTTAAAGTGGAGACGTAGCGGGCGCTAATTGAGCGCCGCATTGTGCAACATGAATCTGAATACATTTCGGCGTAATTACGGCAGAGTTAAAGCAGCATTTATTTCCCCCCAGCGCGACGGCGGCGAGGTGTGAACACATTGTTAAATAGGGGAGATTAGCTATAAGCTCACGTTCGTCTGCATTGCAGTGAGTCTACTGTACTGTACTTTCACTACCTGAATGCTTTTATTTATTCTATAATTTTCTTTAATTGTAATGTTTTAGCCGCTGCAGGACAGGAGTGCAGTTTGGCGTTACAAGAGTTTATTTTTTCAGGTAATATACTTTACAGTACACACTCAAGGGGCCACTTCATTAGGTACACCTTGCTAGTACCGGGTTGGATCCCATTTTGCCCTTCAGAACTGCCTCAGTTCTTCATGGCATAGATTCAACAAGGCGCTGGGAAAATATTCTTAGAAATTTTATTCGTATAGACATAAGAGCATCATGCAGTCGCTTTGTCTCTTGCACATCCATGTTGCAAATCTCACGTTCTACCACATCCCAAAGGTGCTCTATCGGATTTGAGTCCAGTGACCTCACTGTCATGTTCAAGCCTTGTGGCATGGAACAATACACATGTAGGCTGTGACATTTAAATCATCCTCAGTTGGTGGTAAGGGGCCCAAAGTGTGGCAAAATATCTCCCCCGCACTATTACATCACCACTACTAGCCTAAAGGGCAAAATGCCTCTTATTACATCAATCAATCAATCAATCAATCAATCAATCAATCAATCAGCTGATAAAAAGGCTGATAAAAATTATTTATTTATTTATTAATTAGAATTCAGACAACTGTGTATCTGTCTTTGAAGATGGAGAGCAATGTGAACAGTGACTAGGAAGAATTTTTTTTAACATATATTAATTAATTATTTAATATCAATATACATTAAAATTAATATTAGTTCATATATTCAGGGCAGCACGGTGGCTTAGTGGTTAGCACAATCACCTTGCACCTCCAGGGTCCAGGTTCGATTCCCGTCTGAGGTCTTGGTGTGCATGGAGTTTGCATGTTCTCCCCGTGCTTGGTGGGTTTCCTCCAGGTGCTCCAGTTCCCTCCCACAGTCCAAAGACATGCAGATTAGGCTCTACCCCAGCCTCGTGCCCTAAGTCTCCTGGGTTAGGCTCCTGGCAACACGTGACCCTGAATACAGGATAATGTGGTACTGTATAGCTGATGAGTGAGTGAGAAATACATTTTACATTTTCAGAAATTTAGAAAATGATTGTTAATGAAATGATTCTAATACATTAAACAGCTGCTTTTGTTCTTTTATTTTAACACCGAATCCTCTGACCTGTGTGCATCCTGCCACCCTGTAAAGGGCGAATCTCCAAGTCTGAGTTCAGAAGCAATAATTCACATGTATTTTTAGACCGGTAATATATTCTTCCTTCCTCTTTTCTTTTCTCTCTGTTTCACTTGCACCCAAGCAGGTGACATGGGCAGGCATCCGGCTCTCTTCTATTTCAGGAGAGGTGATGTGCCTCATATGATCTGGACGCTATACGGTGATACGCTTGTGCGATATAGCTTTTCTGGATATCATGACCTCTACATAGAAAAACCGAGGCGGGCGGCTGGAGGAGGAGGAGGAGAGCTGAAAACGATCTGTCATTACGAGCGGGATGCTCCAGGAACCGGGGCGGATACATCCTCTGGCTTTCAGGACTACATTCATGGCATTGGTTACAGAGATGAAATGGAATATTTACAGGATGTAGGAAGAGTGTCTCTGTGTGTGTGTGTGTGGGGGGGGGGGGGGGGGGGGGGGGGGTGTATGGGTCATGGTGCATATGTGTTATCTCTGTCTGGGTCATTTTTCAATCATTAGCACTCACTTGATCTAAGTAAGTGTATGTCAAACACAGATTCTACCCTTCAATGGCCATGAAGTAAGGCGAAGCATTTTTAACGCACGTGTTGTCTATTCTATTGATTAACACTAATGCTTGCTTCAGGACGATTCTAGGAAAAGGAATGTCAATGCTGATGACAAAAGTGAAATCAACGCTTCGTCCAGATAAACTTGGGTAGTTTTGAAATCGACTGAAGATATTTAGAACAGATACAAAATGTGACTCACTCACTCACTCAATCAGTCATTTATCATCTATAGCACTTTATCCTGTATTCAAAGTCACAGGAGACTTAGTGCATGAGGAGGGGGTAAATCTGGGACAGGGTCGCAATCCATCACAGGGAGCACACACACACACACACACACACACTCATTCACACACTATGGGCAATTTGGGAACGACAGTTAGCCTAATCTGCATGTCTTTGGACAGTGGAAGAAAACCGGAGTACACAGAGGAAACCCACAAAGCACAGGGAGAACATGCAAACTCCACGCACACAGACCCCAAGGTGGGAATCGAACCCGGACCCTGGAGGTGCAAAGCGACAGTGCTAACCACTACGTCACCGTGCCACCAAATATGACCTACAGCGTGATATATATTTTTTTTCCAAGCATTTGATTGGCCGTCTTCACAGTTACGGTTATATCGCCACCTCTTAGTCTGACATGCCTTGACAGTGTGTTTTTGAATTTTTTTTTCATTTGGACAGTTTTATTTTTTACTGTAAATATGAAGGATGGAGGATTTTTAAAATAGGCACATACATGTGGACCAGGCTTAAATGTTTAATACGCTAACTCACCTAAATGTTCATGTAGCTGAAAATTAATGCGCGGCATAACAGAAGGCTATTTAAAAAAAAAAAAAAAAAAGGCAAGTGGTGAAAAATGCATTAGTAATCCCCATTTACACATTTTACATTTTTGGCCTTTGGCCTATATCCTTATCCAGAGGGACGTACATGTCGTCTTATTATACATCTGAGCAGTTGAGGGTTAAGGGCCGCGCTCAAGGGCCCAACAGAAGTAGCTTGGTGGTGCTGGGGTTTGAACCCATGACCCCAGTTTAACAGCTTAATCAGTGAGATACCACGGCCCAATCAGTCCCAGTAAAATAAAGGGTCATAGATAAAGAGTACATACAGAGCTTTGACCCACGTTTATTAATATTTTACAGCTCATAGAATAGCACTTGATCCAGCGCATCCTATTATTTTGCTGTATGAACTTAGATGCAAAAGGTGAAGCAGAGATGAAAAAATGTTGAGTTGCAGCAAATAGTTCTTCTTCTTCTTCTCCTTCTTCTTCTTCTTTAACACAATCTAATATGCATGAAAAGGTTTATATTCTTACTACATTAGGTATGTAAAATCAATGCATAAAATGCATAAAATCCAACAAAATGCTCATTAATGTCCGCCGTGATCATACCGTACGTGTTTCGGGGTTTATGCCACTGATTAGACCTGATATATTTAAAAGAAATCAAATTTACACATTAAAATATGATTTATATGTTTGCTATTTACTCCCAGGATTTGGATTCATATTAGTGTAAGATTTTATCTTCATTTTTCCGTCCATTTCCAACTGAAATCCTTAAACATTTTTGCAAAGTCACCACAAATTTCCAGGAGGAAATATTCCAACCAATGATTAAATTACATCATTGTTTATTATTTCTCATCACATTTACACGAGTAAATGCAATAATAATCTGACTGCAGTCGCAATAAAGTGCCTCCTGATTCCATCTATGCTTTGCTTCTTGTTCTGCTGCTGTTTTTGAATATTTTTCCTGCCTTTCGTTCCTCAATAAGAAGCTCCCGCCTCTATGCGCTCGCCTTTGGAATCTATAATACAGTCCACGGTAATCAGATACACATTTCATCAATAAAAAGAAAAAAAAAAATTCTGAACAGCTACCAAAGGCTGTTGTTTTAAAGCCCCGGAATCTTTCGATGATTAATTTCCCTGAGCTCAGGAAAGAAATATACCTGATTTAAAAAACAAATAAGGAAAAAAATTACCATGCTGCAGCTTCTCTTCCTCCATCGCTGTAATTGAAAATTAGATTAAAGGGCCAGGAGGACATTTTGTCCTATAATTTACATAAGTGAAAAGTGTCTTTTCTTCATAAAGTCTTCATGAACATTCAGCATGGGGGTTCTCCCTACAGGACCTTTATTTTATTTCGCAAAATGTCTATAGAAATTTATTTTTTCACAGTAACATTAAAAATGAATAAGGATGTTATTTAATAATTGTTATCCCATTTCTGAATCTATGAACATGCAATTTGAGTGAACAAATTATATAGAAAATAGAAAATCTTTGAATGCATTGTAGCGCTGTTGAATTCTGTATTCTGATTGGTTAAGTGTTGATGAACTTGGACAAGAGCAGTTCTGACAGCAGTGCAGCTGCAAATCATTCAAAATTTCATTATATAAAATTTCATGATTAAAAATGTAATAATTGGGCTACATACTGTAAGCCCCTAAGCCCCTTTTGACAATTTATCTGACTCTAATGTGGACCCGTCTGGCCTCTGAAATTGCACGCATGTGCACATCGACCTGTCTTTGCTTACACCATCTGGGTTAAAACACATCACAAGTTTGTGTTAATGTATGGTGTTGATTAGTTTTATCTCAGCTGGTCAGCTAATTAGGTATGTTAGCTAGCTAGTTCGTTTTGTTAATTTATGTTGTATAAATGTAGCACCTTGGTCCTGGAGAAAGGTTGGTTCATTTCACTGTAGTAACGGGTCTGGCACACGGACAGAACACGGTGTACTGAACTGTATATGGTTGGAATGACAATAAAAGCCTACTTGACTTGACTTGACTTGACTTGACTTGACTTGACTTGAACGCTCATTCCCCTCAAACAATTGATGCAATTTTAGCAAAAATACACTTGGGATTTTACTCTGAAAGACAGCGAGCTGTTTGTTCGGCTTTATTTTTTCCGATCCAGGTGAAAAGAAAAAAACAAGTTTTAGCTCATTAAGCAGCTGTTTCTAGAACTGCTATGAAATCGCCGCACTGCCCGTGCTGACTGATGACGTCAGCGCCCTACACATGCGCAGCGGCACAAAGTCGCATCAATTCAAGTCTCATTCAAGTCACATGACATGATTTAAGATACTCACTAAGTATCAGATATGTATCCGAGCTAGAAGCACATAAGAAAGTGACTTTATCTGATTGGGAAAATAGTTTAGACTGCCCTAAACAAAATCCGGTCCTTGTCACATTAGGCTAAAAATAAAAATCGGAATTGAGTCACTTTACTTCAAAGGTCACAATCCAAACTGCATACTAGTATACTAAATTTTACAGTAAAATATTTACAGTAAAAAAAAAAAATGCATTTGTGAAATCCCCATTAAAAATTAATTTGGCAAATTCGATGCGTGTACAAACATTTCCAAAAACCATCTTGATGTGTTCTGTTCCTCTTCTTATGTCCTCCAAGTTATTATTTCATAAATATCTTCAATTTACAGACACGTCAACTTTACAATTTTTTATATTGTATGTAAAGATTAATATTATTAAACTTGTTAATTTCCAAAGCCCTTCAACCAGCTAATGAGACTCTGAATATGTCTTATGAGCAACCTTGACTAATTTTATAAGCACCTACAGTATAAGGCACCTACTGTATGGCTTACGTCTGGAGGAATAAATCTATCTAAATGATCATACAAGCTTAGGAAGGGAGTATATCATTGTATCCTTATAAACACACCCTTAAAGAGAATCTTTTGTTTTGCAAATTCCCCTTTTTTTTTTGTGTAATTTTTAGACATTCAGATTAAATAATCCAGTTAAATATTAATATCTGTTTGTGTCACATTCTACCCATCTCCTATTTTCTGGTTATGTATGCAGATAAGTGTGTGTGTGAAAAAAATTGAATTTGACTAATAAAAAATGTACGTACAGTAAGATACATTAACTTTAAAATATGTATTTTATCTAAATGTAAGGGAAAATTGCCCTTAAACAAGAAGATGGCACGGGTTTCATTTACTGATTGTAGCTCTCATTTTAAATGGCTTGCAAGAAGCGACGGATAAAATTCTAAATAAATGAGAACGATCCATTTAGGCTGTGTGCTGGACCGGCATCGCCGTCTCTGGGCCTGAACCAAAACCACTTCTTTTAATTCACTGAGCGGTTCTGACAACTTTATGAGCTAATGCATTAGCATACACATTTACTCTGATGAACCAGAGCAAAGTGTAAAGTGTGTCGAGGAGAAGGAAGCAGGAGGGGAAAAAAAAAAACCCTACATATCATACGACTTACCAGTTAATCCTCATTTTATTATTGCTGCACAGCTGGATAGGGGTATATTAAAAACAACATGATGTTTTTTTTCAGCAGGTTCATGAATCAAGTATATTAAGGGGAAGAGATTAGTTTGCCTCGGAGATTAGAACAGAGCTTCTGATATATAGTTCAGAAAACAGGGAGAGGTGTTATAAAAACAGGTTTGCCTCTTAAAAGTTTGGGTTTACACAGAAAATTTATGCACGAGGGGTGTTCATGTTAAACCAGGACTTGTGATTAACTTGATGAGTAAAAGTGTAAAAGCGACTGATGTTTACAGAAGACGTCAAGCACACTATGGCGATGAGACTCAGTAAAACATTCGCAAAACACTTGTATGGTGCAAACGTTTTAAAGAAGGCTGCACGTCCGTGAATGATGATCCCGGCCGAAGAGCCCACTGCAGTGAACATTTAGCAAGTGGGACGCCTGATACTTGAAAATTGATGCATAACTTGTCGCCAATTTACTAAAGAGACTGAGATCTGTCTGTGTGAACATTCTGTCGTTCACCAACACCACTTGCACGTTACAGGAACTCGGCTGGGAGTTATTGACACGCCCCCTGTACGGTCCTGACCTCACCGCAAGCCATTTCTACTTATTTGGGCCAGTAAAGAAGTTCCTCAGAGGCCAGCGTTTCAGACTTGACTCAGGCAGTTCGATTCTACCTTGATGGTGTCCAAGCACTAGTGAAACACTGGAATAAGTGCATTAGTGTAGCCGGGGATTATACAGTGAAACCTCGGATTGCGAGTAACGTGGTTCGCGAGTGTTCCGCAAGACAAGTAAAGATTTTTGAATGAATTTTGACCTGAAAAACGAGCAAGTCTTGGTTTACGAGTACTGAGTATCATGTATCACGCATGCGCTTCTTGTTTTACCAGAAACACATAAACGGAAACACTTATCTGTCGGGATTTATTTTTACTTTTTTTTAACGGTAAAGTGCAGGTTAATTTGTTTTATTTTTACTTTATATTTTGTATTAGTTATTTTTATTTAAGGTTCCACCATATAGAGAAATAAAGTAAGATTTTACTCTCTGTTATTCTGTGCAATCAAAAGTCCCAGGGTGGCTTGAACACCCTTTGTATATTGAATGGTATAAGGGTAAAAACAGCAACAACAACAACAACAACAACAACAACAAAAGACATACTTAAAGTCATTTTATGCACAAAAACAAAAATTAAGGTTAACATTAAAAGACAGGGTTAGTAATTACAGCTTTTAAATCTATGAAATTGTAACTATAACAAATCTGGCAAAATATACAATCTAGCTAGAATTTACATGAATTCATGTTTAAATTAATATATATTATTAACACAGCTATATAAATGATACTATAAATGATTAGTTATGTTATTAAGCATGGAGGTGTTAATCAGACGCCTAAAGTCCAGTTTAAACTTCCATGATTTTTGCTACGAATCACTATGGGCTCAAAATCCTGCCTTGCAGAGTCTCATAGGCTGCCTCAGTTACATAAGTTATACTTACTTTCCCTCTTTCTAATAAAAGAAAAGAAAAATTTTATCTGTACATTGGACAGAACTCGCTCTTTTAATGATATCTTTACGTTTCATAAATGATAAGACCTGAAACCAACCTCCGAAAACGTTCTCTCTGTATGTCTCTATGTCTGTCCAGTCGATTTTGTCACAGCATCACGCAAAACTGGCTCGATAGAATTTAATAAAACTTTGCCAGTCCTTCAGTATTTGCCTGAAGTTAAAACTGCACCACAAATTAAATCAAAATGTTGAGTAGAAGGGACGTTATGAACAGTTTCATGGCAGATTACAGTACCTCACAGCAGCCCAAGCTTTTTGGGACAAATACAGCGCTTTTGCCCTCAAAGCGGGCGTGGCTATACACGCCACTCAACAGAGCCAATCAATGTGATAGATTACCCTAAATGACACAAAAACGACTGTAATGCCCCTACAAAGTGCCCAAATCCTCATGAAACACAAACAAACGTATGACACAGCATGGCTTATTGCAAAAAAAACAAAACAAAAAAAAATGGTATGTAACTTTTAAAAAACTGAATCTTCAAAGAAGTATGGACAGATCAATGTGTGTTGATTCTTCTTGCAGGAAGTTTAAAACCAGTTTGTCTCAACGCAACCATGAGATAAAACACGGGTTGTTAGAGCAAACATATCTACAGCAGTCCGAGGTGAGGGCGTGTAAAATACCCCGGACTGAAAGTGTTAGCCACTTAAATTAAAATGTTGAGTTAAAGTGATGTTATGAACAGTCATGTTCTGGATTTAATAATCTACTTTAAACAGGGAGTGTATTTGTCTGCCGATGAGAGAAGGACGACTTAGTGTAGACAAGGCGTCAGATACTCAACCTTACAGAATGGGATTTCTTTGTATTAATAAGTTAGACAGAGAGTTCTGATGTACGGAAAGACAGACAGACAGACATGTACGTGGGCTTCGACCTGAAATAATAATAATAATAATAATAATAATAATAATAATATCACTGGTTACATTAAAGATCAGCAGATTATTATTAGCTTTAACCCTTTAACTATTTATACAAACCATTTAACCGTCAGTAATTAAAGGGGGAGTATGGGGGATGAGGCAGAATTTCATACCCCAAGTTGTCTGCAAGTTTCACCATCTCTTGAGCTGAATGGTGCGTTGTCATGAACAAGGCGACCCTCCTTCGTGAGCATTTCACGACGCTTCACCTTGGTTTTGACCCTCTAGTGGCATCATGTGAGGTTTTTTTAAACAAGAAGAAATGTCTATGAACGTATGTAATGAATGTACTCATTTAGGTCAAATATTTTCCATTTATTTTCATTAAATATTACGGATTTTATGACCACTCCTCATATGCATGTGCGTAAATCAATGCTTTTTTCAATGCCGTTTGTCTTTGGTCAACATTTAAACCGTTTTAACCCAAGCAAACAAATCACCATCCTGTAGTAACAAGGGCGCCATTTGTTACTCCCCACTGAACTACTCTGTAGAGATTTATCATTTATTTATCTTTATTTATCAAAGTGTGTTGTTGAGGACACGAAGTGAACGACTCTGTGTTCACGTTCAGCGCGCAACTCATCGCCATGAAAACCATTCATCAGCAATGTTACCCTGTATTCTGTTCTATCCCCCTGCTCCCAATACCAATATTAGTACACACACACACACACACACACACACACATACAGTACACACACACACAAGCATGAACACACACACTCCCACCACCATAATTTAATATTCATAACAACATAACCTTGAAGAATACAACGCCGGACTCATTTAAATGCTAATTTGTTTGTTAACATAACATCAAGATTCCACGCGGGACAGGTTACCGAACCAGGCTGTCACTTGATATGTATATTTTATTCCACTTTGTTATTTTTTATTGCCATTTTGATTATGATAATGCGAAACACTAAATAAAACATTAATATAAACAGGATCGGCTCCAAGAGAAGCCGTTATGTATTCAGGTGTCTGATCAGCAGGGAGCTGACCGTATCAGAGATGCAAACGCGGTGCCGTGGTGAATTGTGCCCGACGGTGAATGTCAATATATAGTATATAGTGTACTTTGAATTTTTGTATATGTTATACTTTAAATAATGTGAACTTTGTACTTTGGATATACATTCCCGTGCAAAAGTTTTGATTCCCATCATTTGTTCATATTCTATATTTTATATTCTTGTTCATATACTTCTAAAGGCAAGTCAGCCTTTTTTTTTTTTTTTTTTGTTAAGCCAGACAGTGACCTATTAATCATTCAAGCATAAAAAAAGCATCCAAGTTAACATACAGTATGAACCAGTGAAAAACAGGTGCAGATGATGACAGATGATCTGTCAGGTGATTAGTATACTGATGATGCTAAATGCTATATGGTTGGAACAGACAGGAGGGGAAATGAGGCTGCTGCTGAGGTTGCAACATAAACAACCAATTTTTAAATCATATCTTTAGACACAAAACATTTGTTTCTACATAATTTAATTTAATTAAATATTAAGGAATCAGGGCTGGCTCAAGACTTTTGCACACTACTGTACATCGATTAATACAAAGATTTAAAAATACAAAGATAAAGCCCTAAAGGTTATTTTAGTCCTCAGCAGAAAAATGTAAAAGTGGTACCCTTCTGAAAGTGGAACTCTGGGGTCCTTTGTTACATGCTGAGTCGATCCCATAGGACAGTAATTCAGTAAGTCTTATATTCAAGTATAAAAGTTATAGCAAAGTTATTTATGGAGAAAGGTTACAGTAAGTGTATTCAGAATTGAGCTACGTCCTTGTTGTAAGTGGATTTTTAAGGTCCATCCTTCAGATTATTAGAAAAACCTGCACTGGAGAAAATAAAACAAAACAAAACAAAACAAAACAAAACAAAAACAAAAACAAAACAAAACAAAACAAAACAAAACAAAACAAAACAAAACAAAACCATTAACATTTTAAATTAATGGCAGACGTAAATAAAATATATAAGGTAAACAAAAATATATAATAGTAAATAATGGTAACATTTGTGTGTTTAGGTTAAATCAATTATAAATATAATTTCATACATTTCAAATTTAAATTATTTTAGTAAAATATACATAAAATGTCTCAATATGAAAAATTTACATGAGGCCATAATCGTTCTTTTTTTTTTAATGTGCATTTTGCTTTTTGACCTGCGATTTCCTCTGCCTTTAAAAACAAACACTTATAACCATGTTATGTTATGCTTATAACCATGTTATGAAGACTAATAACAGCAGTAAAATTCCACTGTAATGACTAACTTATGACTATGTTCACTGCTAGTTTTGCTAGCTCAAAGTGAATATCAACTGCATAACACTATTATGACGGTTATACAGTATAGGCTTGTCAGGTATGTCCGGTGTTATGAAGAGCTCATGTCCTGTAGGTGTCATACAGCCTTATGAATATTTCTCTAAAGTAAAGTGTTATCAATTGATTTTTATTGTTTAAGAAATAAAAATATTTTGACTCTTTTATATGATATTTATACTTTTTGAAAAATAATTTCTTTGACATGTATATAAAGTAAGCTTATAATAATTTTATAAATTTATATTAAATTTTGAATATTACATTTATACTCATACCAGTGCTCTTCCAATGTAATGACAGAGCTATGGATGTTTTCACTACAACTTAATTTAGCTAGCGCCAAGGTTTTAATAAATAGCTAGAGCAAATGCATAATACATGATTATGCAGGCTTATGTAAGGTGTCATATGAAGGCCTTATGAAGATCTTATGTAGCTCTATGAAGTCTGTGCTTCATTCTAATCTAGTGTTACTAAATGATCTAATCATGTTTGAGGAATATAATTTGACAATATTACTTTGTGTATAATAAACTACTTATAACTAGTTTTATGAATATTGATTCAAATGACATTGTACTTTAATTACATTTATAATATTTATAATAATAATAATAATAATAATAATAATAATAATAATAACAATAATGATATAATCTATGACAAATGCATAACACAGTCATGACAGAGTAATAGTGTTTGTGTAATACTTATGTAGGTGACACGTAAACCTATGAACACCACCCTTAAGCAGTGTTTCATGGAATGATTTATTCCTCATTTGAGAAATATACTTTAACAATATTATATTGCTTTGATAAATTACTAACTAGAAAACTTCTTCTTCTTTTTTTTTTTTTTACAGTAGTTATAATATGAGAGAAATATTCCTACACCCTTCAGGCTTTTCAAGTTCTTGAGGTCTTGCTTATTTGGACTCCAGGCCCCACTCAAAGCCGCGTACCTGTGATGTGTAGAAACCCAATCCTTGGCGGCTGTTAGTTTAGGTGTTGGCTTGTGGCGAGCGAGGCTGGTTATGATGCATTAGCGGTTAGCTTGATCAAAGCAGCCAGGCTGAACGTGTGTGCGCAGACGGAGGGTGTCGCTGCGTCCAGAGCGTCTGGTATGCGCCGAGTGACACAAAGCACTCCCCTGTTCTCGCGGCGAGCGCAGAGTAAACTCCGGCAGACCTCAAACGCACTGATACGCTTGTTGTGTGCCAGGAATGTTAACAGGAAGTCCACTTTAGCGCAAGAGCGCAAAGAGTGTGCGTGTGGAAAAGGGAAAAGGGAGGAGAGCGCTGGCAAGCCTCCCGTTCGTCTCGGTGCCTCATTATGCGTCTCCAGGAGAAACAAGATCTGCTTATTTGGACTGAACTCCACCAGAAGAGGGCTTCGCTCTCATGATGGGTTTCCTAATGCGAAAATGTGCGCCATGGCTCATCAAAGACACATCACCTCACCCGGGCCTCGCACTTTTGATGCCATTTGTGCCTCACACACAAGTGTGTGTGTGTGTTCTGGCTTGTGTCTGGCTTTGTGTTTGTATATAAGCGTGGCCGGCTAAGTGTGTAGGTGTAGGAAGACGTGTGTGGTCTAAGTTAAAAGCTTATTAAGCCCACCCTGAGGTTCGAGCCACCTAGATTGGTTCCACGCCACCTTCCTTTTTCGCCCCGAAGTAAGTCTGGACGTTTTCCTATTTTTTCTCTCCGAGAGCAACGGAGCCCACGCAGAGAGACCCTCAACACAGTGAGACGGAAAAAAATACCCCATCTGTGATGATCTATGGTGCAAGCGGTTGCACTCGTCTCTCTCTCTCTCTCTCTTTCTCTCTCTCGCTCTCTCTTTAACTTGGGTCCTGTTCAAGCTCAGCCCGCAATATGTCAACGTCACACGCAATTCACAGAAACATATGTTGCCCATTGAACATCCCACACTGTCTGGGCCGTGTTAACACAAGCATCTTCTGTGTCATCCTGCACGTTACTCTTTCAAGGTGGAAGCACTTTCTTACACACTAATACCCGCAGTCTTCGGGCGATTACGGCTGAACCGCAGTATTGGCGCCTCCTTAGAAGATAAATGACCGGGAGCTTGTGGATTCCGTGGCGGCTCCATGATTACGGTCGTTAAGGACGGGCCGCGTTTCGCATCAGAAATTTCTTCCGCACACTCCAGACGGCATCGAAAAGAAAGAAGGGATTCATAACACTTTCTGTGACAAATGAAATTCATAAATCACCATAACTGTCGCAAGCTGTCAGTGATTCATTGTGATCTTTAATAATGCCTCAAAAAACATCTTATAATCATGTTATTACTGTTCATGTGGTGTACTGTACGACCTTTATACAGTAACTAGTAATTAAATTGTACAAAATTCAATTAATGAATATAATTCTCAAAACTCTTTATGTTTATTGTATTTGTTGGCGAGTCAGGGATCCACAGTTGGGCCCATGGGTAAGGCCCTAACCCCTACTGTATGCCCAGTGTCAGTCCTGAGCATGAAGTAATAGTTAAAGCCACGAGCACATCCGGCGTACAACTTGTGAAAGATCTGATGTGGCGACCGTGAGAAAAGGGAAACGCCCAAGAAAACAGTAATATGGAAGCACACGAAAATACATCTGTTTGTTGTTATATTCTAAACAATTTAAAAGAAAGACGAGGTTATAAATTGGATGTATCATCGACTTAACCTTCAAAGTTTCTTTATCCGAGGTCCTGATCGTTATTGCAATCACATAGAAATGATGTTTTAGAATTTATAATGCACACATAATTGTTACCATACTATATTTATAATATAAATAATATGATGTTATATGGTGTTATTATTATTATTATTATTATTATTATTATTATTACATGTTTTTGAAGTTTTATAAGAGTTTACAAAACATCACCACTTTGCAAAGCACAAATCTAACTATTTATGAATATTTGCTTTACAGAAGGTGTTGCAAAGAGATCTGGGGAATTTGATGGTACTAAAGGTTATGTAGTGTATATGATCATTTATGACACTTAAACGTAGCTAGGAAACTGTTATGTCAAACTTGACGTTTGTGAGGTAAATAGGTTCAGCTCAGGTGTTATGAATGACTTATTAAGGTGTTATGTCATCTTATCAACACTGATCTCTTAAGTGGTAGCAAGTTAATTAGTTTTGTTTGAGAAATGTAATAAAAGGCAAAAAACAAAAGTTAGGTTTAACATTTCTTCTTACAAAGTTGTTATGAACGCTCGTGTCAATGTTTTTGTCCTGTAATAACAGACGTTATGAATGTTTTCATTAAACTTCAGTTTTGAAATTACTAACTGTTATAAATAACTATTTATTTAATTTTTTAATCAGATATGACAGAGTTAATAGCACTGTCTATGCAAGTTCAGTATAATACACTATGAAAATGTTGATATCATGTCATAAAGCATTTGTAACATTTTACAAACATTATTCTAACTAACTACGAAGATGTACAGTATTATATCTTATAGTTTCTTTTTATTATGCATTATGAACACACTAGCAGTGTTCGTACTTTAACACACACTTAAACGCCTTATAATGCAATTTTGTAATCATTTATAAATGTATTATAAAACTTAACAGTACATTATTTGCAAATAGTTATTATACGATGTCTTAGAAGTGGATTATACAGCATATTATGTCACGAATGTATTATATAAATATAGACGTCATCGTTATTATTCGTGTAGGTTTGTGTGTGGCATATGTAGCGCTATGAAGGGTTATGAACACCACCCTGAAGCTAAGTGTTACAAAAAAAGTGATTTCATTGTGTTTGTGTAAATTAGAATCCATTGAACAATCGTATATCAATTTTTGATAAATTGGCGATTAGACATTTTTACACCGTGATCTGTGACATTTCCGTTATGGTCTCGCTCCACGTTCCACAATTTCAAGTGCCTTATTTTCTCTTTTTCCTTCTCACACATGCATAACTCCAGGTGTTTCCAATAAATCCGAGAGGCTGGGGGTTTAATTGTAAGTGGCAGGCCTGAGGTTGGGATCCCTGCAGCGTGCTGTCGCCCAGCGTTGGACCTGCTGATGGGTGTGGAGGTGTTTTTACAGAACGAGTCTGAGGAGTGAAAAGAGAGTGAGAGAGAGCGAGAGAGAGAGAGAGAGAGAGATGAGAGACCCACCCTGTGGCCGAGGGACAGACAGAACAGAGAAGGGATTGTTTGCCCGGGTTTGATCTGACAGCTTTGGAGCAGCGTAGTCAGTGCATTGCCAGCTTTTATTCCTGCAGATTTTAACAACATCATCGTGGCTGACAGATGAGATTTCTAGTCACTTTGGACTCCTTCGGTGCAATTTACAATCAACTCCAGAATTCTGGAGCCGGCCGCAAGAGCTATTTACATTTCAACGTCGAATTAGTGCGGAAAAAAATGTTCTGTAGTATTAATAATATAATAGAGTATTGCAGTGACAAGTCACAGGTTTATATACAAAATCTACTTATTTCTAATAGATAATTAATTGCAACTTGAGATTTCATTTAAATAGTTTATGCTTTGAAGGGTTTTTTTTTTTTTTGCCATACAGTCTGCTCACTCACTCGCTTACTCTCTATAGCGCTTATCCTGTTCAGGGTCATGGGAGGCCTGAAGCCTATCCTAGGGGACGGACTCACTCACCCACCAAGCACGGGGGAGAACGTGTGAATCGAACCCCGACCCTGGAGGTGCGAGGCCACAGTGCTAACCGATACACAACCATGCAGTACATACTCCAGACATACTACTGTAACTAAGTTGATTTCCAGACGGCTTACAAAACCGCTGACACTGGAGACTCCTCCCACTCCTTTCATTAGAGAAAATTCACCATATTAAATAGGAATATTCATCTTTATCGATTAATAATAGCACATACAGTATATAAAATATATCCCATCTACATTGTTTATCCTGTGCAGGGCCGCAGGGGGGTCTAGGGCCTGTTCCAGGAAACTTTGGGCACAAGGCAGGGGAAAACCATGGACGGGATGCCAATCTAGGGCAGGGCAGGGCACAAACACACACGCACACACACACACACACACACACACACACACACACACACTGACTCACCTAATCATACACTACAAGCAATTTGGAACTGCAATCCTTATACAGTGCATTTCTTGAGACTGTAGGAAAAACCCCACCAAAACACACACACACACACACACACACACACAAAACAAGGGTGAGATTCGATCCGCCAACCCAGGAGGTATGAAGCGGTAGCGCTAAACACTAAGCCGCCACACGTTAATATATAAGTCAGTTGATTATGCAGATCGTGCATTATACAAATATGAATGAACTGTTGCTATAGAAACATCAATGTATTACAACAAACACATTATTATAACATAACACAGTGTAAATTTAAAAACTGTTCAGCATCTTCTGACCGATCGGGTCTCTGTGTAAAGAATGATTAATATCCAAACATCAGCACTTCTGTACAGTATATTTCTTATCTTTAATCTCCTCCCTATTAGAGATGGATCAAAGGATTAATCTTATAATAATACGATCAGAAATATCATTCCTCACAGTCTGTGCCAAAACATCTTTACTAGACACATGTATCTGTCTGAACGATCTTGCATTTTGAACTAAAGACACAAAAAAAATTTATAATAATAATAACCTCACGACTTTGTTTTGAAAGATAACTCCGGAGCTGTGTAAAAACACCAAACTGGTATGTTATTTAGGTCAAATCACAGTTATTATTCCAGTCACGATATGGTTTCTCTGAAAATAAGTCATCGTGGTTTGTGGTTTCTGATCTGATCATAAAACAGCGGAAAAAAAAAAATTGGAAACATATTTCGATGCCACACTACGGAACAGGAACACGAGTTCTGTACTTTATCTACCGTATGTAAACACGGGTATCTGTCTATCTTCTGTAACATAAAGACACTCTTACAATTCCGCGGCCCGGTCCAGGATTTCCGAACAGGATTTCCTTTTGTTTATGGTTTGCTTGTTAACCGTGGATAAACGCATATCGCCCGATCCGAGACGAGAGCACAGGCCGGTGCTTGTTTGCTTCTTGGATTATCTGAGAGATTAGCCGCAAATGCCGTGTGATCGAAACAGTGGTGTGTGTGCATATACGCAACATTGCATGGCGACATATCTGACAATTGAACATGATTAAAGTTTACGTATTCCGTAAACATGGCAGATTTTCACTGACAGCTGTAGTTCTGTCAACCATAATCATGGGTTAAGACTGGTAAACTTTTCCACATTGTGGTTCAATTATTTATCCCGAGTCCTCATGTTGTAGCTTGACTGGATACAGTATGTCTTCAGCACAACCACGATGGAATAGAAAGTAAAATAAAAAATATTTTATTATAATAAAATAATAAAATCCATGTCATACTTTTGTAGGAAAATAATCAAAAACAAGACTACTGTTAATAACAAAGTTGATCCGTTTGCAATAACAGAATCCATCAAAGTCCATCCATCCATCGAGGAACCTCTGTCGTCCAACAAAGAACTTGTGGAGGCCAGTGGTGTTTTATACCATTCATACAATTGTATTTATTCAAATTTTTACGACCTTTGGTCAACATTCACACACTACAGGCAATTTGGGAACGGCAACTAACCTAATCTGCATGTCTTTGGACTGTTACAGGAAACCGGAGCACCTGGAGGAAACCCACCAAGGACGGGGAGAACATGGCGATTGAACCCGGACCCTGGAGGTACAAGCCTCTAAGCCACCGTGAAGACACCATCAGTAAACTTCACATGCATTTATTTTTTTGTCTGTTTACTATGACATTATAATTTTATGATGAGGAATGATTAAGAAACAACATCATCTATACCACTTTATCCAGTATACAGGGTCGCGGGGAGCCTGGAGTCTATCTCAGGAGACTTAGGGCACAAAGCGGGGTACACCCTGGACGGGGTGCCAATCCATCACAGTGCACACACATACACACACTCACACACTACGGGCAATTTGGGAACGCCAATTAGTCTAATTTGCATGTCTTTGGACTTTTAGAGGAAACCAGAGAACCCTGAGGAAACCCACCAAGCACGGGGAGAACATGCAAACTCCATACACACAGAGACGGGAATCGAAATCAGACCATGGATGTGCGAGGCCACAGTGCTAACCACTACACCACCATGCCACCCAATATACCAACTAAGTTCTGGATAACTAGAATGTTCTTGATTTCAGTTCCCAGCATGCCCTGCACCTAAACATGTCAGAGTCACATGACCCTAGAATACAAAACACATTAAATACAGTTCACATGACCCTCCTTAACGCTTTCACTTGCACGTTATCTGGTCAAATTGGTGTCTACGTATTTAATGTTTTTTTTTTTTCTTCTTTTGTCATGTTTTGCTTATTTTATGTCTATGGTTTGCTGTCTAATGCATGTCAGTGATAACATTAGCATTAGCTTTTAGACTAGCTTTATTTTTGTATGAATTTTTTTTTTTTTTGGTTGTGTTAGTTTTTTTTTTTTTTTAAAGGTCTGTACTTGCATCCTGCCTCAGCTGAAAAGTCGTCTTAAAGTTACAATATACAGTAGTTTTGCCCCTGACTGACACTGGAGACTCCTTCCATAATTGTAATAAATAAAACTAAGTTTACTCAGAAACGTTGCATAGCATCAGTTGAAAAAAGCAACCTAATGTTGTCCACATTTGTCCACACATCCTAAATTCATTATGTAGAAATGATAAGGAAATAGAATTAACGTAAACCGAATTTCCGTCCACTTAATTCGTCCAGTGTTTTGAATTTCCACACTGCTCTCATTTAATCACTTCCGTTCACATGTACAGATCCTAACAAGAAGTGAAAGCCGCTAAGCTAATGATGAAAACATAATAATGAGACATGTTTCTTTTCTCCTCCTTTTTTTTTCTTCTGATAAATCATATCAAGCACTTTCTAGGACTAGCTTTAACTGGATTATTTCCCCTTGCCGTGTCTAAGCTTTAAGCATCCCTGCACCCCGATCATCCAACCAGATTCGCCCAGCTCTCTCGGCTCATATCTCCCGGGCCGTGCTGACTGAGACGTCCCCGTGGTCCCTCATTAGATTTTCACAGAGCTCGCTGCCTGTGATGGATCGGTAGTATTTGTTCACTGCGGGGCGTCGTTTATGCTAATGACTCATTTAAAAGCATTACATATTCATGGTCAGGGATCTTTCCGATTGTGTACAGGAACTCATAATTAATGGAGCAGGTGAGGGGGTGTGGGGGGAGGGGTTATTAGGGAAGAGGGTATAGGACTCTGGGGTGGTGCTTTAGGTGCCCGAGGTGCCAACAGGAGCACTGCAGCGCTAGCTGTAAGACTGGTGTAGGTGAGAATATCCAAACATATGTGTGGTGGCATGGGGCAACCTGCCATGGAGTCACATTCAGACTACTATACACTCTACAGTTCTGAAAACTACAGACTTTCTTAATTTGCACAAGAAAAAATGGTGAAAATGGAGAAAATCACATTAAAATATACATTTTTTAATTTCAGTGAAAGACTCCACACCTAGCTCTACATTTATAACCTCATCTTTAGGAAGTGTTCTTTCACTCACTCCTGTTCTGCAGCATGTTATCAATGTCTTAATATTAGTACTCAGACATTTAAAGGGCACCTATTACGCAAAATCCACTTTTTACTCATCTTTAGACATGATGAGTCTCCAGTCTGTGTAAACAAACATTGTTATTTTTTCTGTTTTTGTCTTGCTCCATTTTTTAAGAGCTACAGTAAATAAGGCAACCCGTAAGCAGTTATCAGTATGCGGCTGACCATGAAAGACTATCCTAGCCTTGTTAAATATGTTTAAACTGTTATATATTAAATATTAATATTTAGCCTTTAATCTTGAATTAATGCTTTTAGTTCAATGCTCTAAAGTTCTACTGTTCATCAGAAATGCAGGAGAAAAAGCCTGAAAACTGCCTGAAAATGCTTGAAAGGTCCCAAACATGGGTGTTTCCGGTCCTTGCATTCTGATTGGCCAAAAAAAAAAGTGCTTTCTTGCAAAGGCATTCAGGTGCAGCGCAAAGTTTAAAGCTTCAGACACTGAAACAGCGTGTTTGGAAAAGGAGTGCAACCGGCAGAAAATCAAACAGGATGCAGGATCTGAGTCGTATTTTATCTGGGACTTTAACACACACATTTTGAAGACCTTTTATCTTTTGGATACTACATGATCTTTAAACATTGACAAAAGATTTTTCCGGACAAAGTTTGTGAGCGAGCACATGGTCCATTTTGATGACCATTGTCTGCTTAAACACTAAAGTTTATTTTAGGATTGCGATGTTGTAATGTTATGATGTAATGCAATTATACTAAAACATCATCAAAGTGTGAAAATATAATTTTTTAAAATAAATTATTACATAAATAAATAAATAAATAAATCACACTTAGCTATCAAGTTTTTAAAATCCTTAGAAACATGGCAGGCAGACTGATTGTTGTATTTCTTAAATGCTTATCCATTGTAAGGTTAGAAATTAAAAAAAAACATTTTCATAGAAGTTTTATAAAAATAGTAGATTCTACTCATTTTTCTTATAAAGAATATTATTGGCAGAAAAGCACAAATTAATATTGGTCAATATCTGATGGGTTTTCCCAGACCACCTCACGCACCGTAAGACATCCACACGCAAATATTCACACACATGCACCGAGCATCAGTTACGCACAGTGCAGCCTGAGCCGTCATGCGTGCAACCCAGTGGGATGGTTTCCAGCCATGCGAGCGCTCAGGAATCATGGAAATCTCACGTACATGCTGCAGTTGAGTGGAAAAAAAGAAAAAGAAAGAAAGAAAGAAAAAAAAGAATAAAATGGTCCATGGGGGAGAAAAGACATAATTGAGCAGAGTAAATTTGGAGCAGAGTTATTTCTTTACAGTGTGTGTGTTTGAAGGAGGTTGGGCTTGGCGCTGAGGTTGGGGAATGTGTCCTGTAGTGTTCTCTAATTTGAAAGACAGGGGGAAAAGAGAGATTAAAAAAAGAAAGAAAGATAGAAAGAAAGAAAGAAAGAAAGAAAAAACAGTAAAGCTTTCTGTGAAAGTCAAATTAATAATAAACTGTTATAATAAGACATTTATATCATGTTATAATGCATTCATAAGGTACGGTATTATACACATTGTCAATTATTAATAAAATATAATTATGATGCATTATTAATTGTGGAGCGTATTAGTGGTAATAACAAGGGCGCTGGTGGCTCAGTGGTAGGTGTTTTGCCTGCCATGCGGAAGGCCCGGGTTCGATTCCCAGCCACTGGATGCAGTGCCGGTCCCAAGCCTGGATAAAAATGGGAGGGTTGCGTCAGGAAGGGCATCCGGTGTAAAACCTGTGCCAAGTTGTAGTGCGGACTGGGTATTCCGCTGTGGCAACCTCTTGCCGGGAGAAGCCGAAAGGCCAACAACAACAACAAATTAGTGGTAATAACACATTATGTCAATTTCTATAGTGCCCTATTTATCTATTTATTTATTTATTTACTTATTTTTAAATGTGGGAAAAACAAACACACACACACACACACATGACGTGGGTACTTTGTTTATTATCAGTATATTTTTTTATAATTAATGTTCAACTTTATTATTCTTAAGTCATTTCAAATTATAAAATTAATTCATTAATTTTTGTTTTAGCAAAAACTTTTAATTGAGTAAAATGTGAGAAATAAAACTTTGGACATGCCATGGATTAGAAAATATACAGTATATATTTTAAAATACACTGATCACCCATAACATTAACACATCAACATTGATTATCAGTTATACACCAGTAAACTGGTGACAGGTTCACTCAATGCCCGTGGGTACCAAAGACCAGACCGTGTCATCCGATCCCACATTGAAGCCAATGCAGGGCAATGCTGTCCGTGATTGAAAGGCACCAGAACACCCAGTGCGCCACAGCACACCATGCTCGAGGCCCACCAGGCAAATGGTTTAAGGTTGTTCACTCGACCTGCAAACTCTCCAGATCCCAGTCTGATTGAGCGCCAGTGGGATGCACTGAGCAAACAAGTCTGATACACAGAGACTCCACCCCACAACCCACAGCACCCAAAGGATCTGCTGCCAATGTCCTTGTGACAGACTTCACAGCGCCCCCCAGAGGTCCTGTAGAATCATGATCCCGGTGGGAGAAACCGAATCTACACAATACAGGGCTTAACATCTTGTGTTGTAATGTTATGGCTAATTGGTGTGTATTTTAGATTACTTATAGTTTACAAATGCAACTTGTAAGTCAGTATATTTGATGAATGGATGGATGGATGGATGATAGATAGATAGATAGATAGATAGATAGATAGACAGACAGACAGACAGACAGACAGAAGGATTTCCTGAAGGAAATTTCAAACATCCAGTAGCAAGAATAGTAACACAAAACACATGTACTTGCAATAACAAAATTTCGAAACAAACAAACAAACACACACATGTGGGAGATGTGAACCTGAGTTATATCAATTAAAAGTATACAGCAATTATAAT
>JAOVVA010000037.1:35256813-35268170 GCA_028565275.1 Leiocassis micropogon
AGGACTGAAGTAGAAACAAAAACAGCCATGAGGAAATGGTGCTCAGGGAACTCTCACACATAAATATTTGGTAAGTATATGGTGTAAATATTAATATTATGTACAGTGCTGTGAAAATGTCTTGAGCCCCCGTGCCCCCGCTTTATTTCCTCATATTAAATTAAATGATGTAGATTAAATAAAAGAAACAGGAACAAATGTTTTACTGCGACAGGCGGCAAAGTTCAAAGTGGCTGTCTTTATGTAAGAACCTCAGCAGCGACCTCATTTCCCCTCTCGTCTGTTCCAACCATTTAGTATTCAGCGGCAGCAGTACAGTAAACTAATCACCGGCCTGATCGTCTGTCTTCATCTGCACCGGTTTCTCACTGGTTCACGCCTTAAGATAGATGTTTGTTTTTTTATGCTTGAATTATTCGTAGGTCACTTTGTGGCTTAACAAATAATAATAAAAAGAAAGTTTCTCTGAAACTGCTCAGAGACAAAAACTTGCCAAAACCGAGAGCTAAAATATCATTCCTGAACATGAAGAACTATTTACTTCAAGACTATTTAAAAGAAATCTGAAGAGGAGACTCAAGACTTTTGCACAGTCCTGTATTTTATCTAATACTGTAGAGGTCCTCTGAAGGTGTGCCATGGTATCTGGCACCAAGGCATTAGCAGCAGTTGTGAGTTGTGAGCGGCCTGCATGGATCAGAGACGCGTTTGTCTCGCACGTCCCATGGAGGATTGATGAATGTTGACTCCTTTGGTGAAGGAAAGTTCAGCATGGGAGGTCTGACTGGTCTGTGACTACACCTCCCCATATTGAATTTAGTTCGATTAAGCTCATTTCCAAAATGTAAAGTTCTCCTTTGGGTGTTGATGAAGCATCAAGCCACATTGCTTGGTACTTTATTTATTTATTTATTTATTTATTTTTACAAAAGAAGCCTTAATGAAGGGCCAGTTTTAAATATTTATACCTACTTTTTTCAGGGTTTTTTTTTTTCCCACTGTACAAACATTTGCTGTCTGTATTTGTGTATGATATGATCCAGAATGAAGCTGTGTGTAAATCACTATAATTGGCTAGTAAAGTGTAAAGAAGCTCCTTACTCACATCTCAAGTTGCACATTGGTGAAAATGAGCTTTAAATAAGCGCCCAGAGTATCCTCGGAGCTCAGTTTGAACTCGCAGTGAACCACTGGCTGCGGCCCTTACTGTACTGATTTCCTGGAAATAAATAAATAAATAAATGAATGAATAAATGATAAAGAAAAGAAAGAACGATGCGGAGTAACGTTAAACAGAGCACGCAGAACCAGGAGAGACATCCACGTTTATAATGATGGGATCTCAGGCTGCTGTTGGGAAGCACTTATTTGGAGTGGTAATTTTCCAGAGTGGAGCCTCGTCCTGGCCCCAGGAGTAAATCATTTGCAAAGGAGCATTGTGGCTTGGGCTATTATGGTGGTCTTGGAGTGTTGGAATGGCTGCGGTCCCGTGCATTCTCCAGCATGCATTCAGAAACGTCTGCGTGTGACTAGCACGAACTTTACAGCTGCGGTAGCCGTGCGAGACCAGGCCATGAGGACTTCTTTTACTCAATATAATCTACTCAGAACTTCTCATGCTGTGTATTTTACCAAATATGAACGTGGTGTAGCTTTTTTCGCTGCCATTTTAGAAAAACTCATTTCTTTTTTGTTTTTGATGGAGAAAATTCGATTAGCTTGATGAGGTGCAGAAATGCCGGCCTTCTATTTTTAAACGATGCTGGGATGCCAAATAAACACCACAAAGCTGAGGAACACCCTACAGCTCAAACCAAATCCGTACCACATTATTTGGATCTCGCTTCTTGGAGCCGATGGGGAATAAACCGACCGCATTCCCAAAGGAGGAAGAAACTGGATAGTGCGAGTCACTTTGGTTGTTCTTCTAAACAAATCTAATGAGAAATTTGTAAAAATTTGAGCATGTGAGGGCAGTTTGGTCAGACCCTGCCCTTAACCCTAAGCTCAACTTAGATTTTTCTTAAAATGAACAAAGTGTGAATTGTATAAAATTGTAAAACTATGTTTTTTTTCAGGTGACTTGCACAACAAAGCCACAAAACTGGAACCAATCCTCTGACTCGGGGGGAAAAGGGGAGGAAGCCTTTTTTCCCTATAAACTAAAAATGTACAAAACAGAATTATGGCAAGAGGCAAAGATTTACACAATGTATTATTATTATTATTATTATTATTATTATTATTTATTATTATGTTGTTGTTGTTATTATTGATGTTGCTATTGTTTTTGTTACAAAACAAAACACTGCCTCTACTGCGGCAATTTTCATAAATATTTCTTTATTTTTTATTGTATTTGAAAACCTTAACATGCATAATTAATTTCATTATTTGTTAACAAAGAAAAAAAACAGCTACCAGATGGTGTAATTTAAGTTGATTATCTTCCAATAGCCAAACATTCCGAAGGATTTTATTCCTCACATACTACAACAATTTGACAAACAAGTATAATTTTGTAATTATAAAAGAATCTGGTTTTAGTTACGGTTAATGTTGTGGAATGAAAAATCAACTCGGTTCCTTCCATTACTTATAACAGTTATGATCCATCTTTCCCTCATGAGCCATGACATTCCTAAAACAAACAAACAAACAAGCAAACAAACAAGCGATGCAGTTAGTTACTGAGAAACCAGAAATTGTAAACTCTTCTTTTTCGAAGGTGTGTAAGGCCCCGTCACACTCCAAAGGAGACGTTGAAGTTCCCACTGCATCCTGACAATGTTGAAGAAAAGGAAAAAAACATATGCATGTATCAGGTTCTCAATGCATCTACTGTATCATGTTGTCACTAATTTCATATCACACACACATGATCACACTTTCACCAGGTCCGATAAAACTGAACCGAGTTATTACTATGTCCAAACACTGGAGTAGTGATTCAAAAGTTCGAGTCTCACTGAAGTTGCATCTTTTAGAAAATTCCCCACTATGGAATGAATTAAGGTTTATCTCATCTTACTGTGCTGTCATTGCATCTGGCAGGTTGGTATAAATACCATGACACACACAATGCTTTTCATCACAAAGTATTGATGCGAGGAATTACATCCAGTATTTATAGTGAATTCTCTGCGCATGACATAGATGTGCTATTAACCTGTTCCATGCACACCATAAACATGGTAAAAACGTGATATGAACTCAATGTGGTCATCTACAGCACGGCATGGACCTGCCGTGGTCATAGGACAAGCCTGAAGAGGACGCTGTGACAACTCCATGTTACATTGATGGAGCAGCAACGCAGTGACATTCCAATAACAACTCAGTCAGAACGGCATCCGATCTTTCCCGTCTGTGCCGTGCTTGTAGTACATAAGAGGTGTTAGTTATTCCGTTAACTGGTCAATTGCATCATTATTACGTCATTATTAAGTTCTTCCTGCATCTTACTTTAACCATTTTCTCACCAGGCTTTTCTTGAACAGGTCCAAAAAAGCGTCGAAGCTCCACATCAAGGGAGACAATACTACAGTCCGTTCTTACCGGATTCTACTGCATCCTTGATGACTTGTACAAGTTATAGCTTCAAAAGTGCAAATGAAAACATTGTCATATTAATGGTTATATACTGTATGTTCTTTAATCTGTTTACATTGAGCATTCACCTTATAGATTTTGGGATTTTATATACGTAAGAAAACAACCACATTATATAAACCCTATATAAGGTCTGTACTTTGAACTAATACAAATCAACACCTTCTAACCAATCAGCATCCAGAATTCATCCTGAATTATGACTATAAATTGATGCACAATGTTTTTTTCCATCCCTAAATATGTCCCACTTGAATCAACTGACTTATACCCCTATTTAACTTCACGCCTCATGATGATTAAAGACTTGCTTAGCATCTATGCACCACTACAGCACCTCAGTGTAATCCGCTTTCGTCCCCTTTTTTATTTCAGAGTCATAAATGCTGGTCAGTTTAATTAGATCAGGCGCTCCGGTGCTTTGATTGTAGTCTTGCCCTCATTTTTCTATCCGAAGGGACAATGTAAAATAACATGGCCGGAGTCTCAGGCTGCTATGTTTGACGTAACTAATAAGTGCCCCATGCAGTGACTGCTTGCATTGCTTCTTTTCTTCAGTTCCACTTTCCTTTTTTCTTTTTTTTTTTCCTTCTGAAATTTCAATAAAAAGCAAGCCAGTGGTGGAAATCCATCACTAAACTCATAACACTCTTGTCATACGGACATGCTGATTGCTTTTAAATTTGGGGTCCCACTATGGAAAGGGTTGCATGCATTAAAGTGCAGTTTAATGATATAGAGGGCAAATGGGGCCACACTCATAATTACCATGGCAACCCCCCAAGGTCAATAGGGTCAGTGAAGATCTTACCCAAGCCCACCGAATGATTATTTCAAAACTAGTACCCAGAGACTTGGTGCTCCACAGTAAAGCCACAAAGCCGAGGCGATTAAATGATTTAAAAACAGGCATCTAGTATCATGTATCTGTTTAATGCCTCAAATATCTGTTTGTCTACCCACATTTAAACCAGAAGTGGGTGTGGTCTAAACTCTGTGAACCCTACCACTATGTCCCTGGAAAAAATCCTGGAAAACACAGTAGCGTCAGCATGGTGTGTAAATTCTGCCTCGGATTGTTTCAAAATCTCAGCTACATCGTTCCAGTCCATAACTGGCCTCAACCAGAGATGCTTTCTAGTTTTTTGTTTCTCTATGTAATAACAATAACCATAATAATAATAATAATAATAATAATAATAATAATAATAATAATAATAATAATAATTTGTGAAACATGAATAAAAATACATGTACTGTATTATGTAATATATATATATGTAAATGTAAATATTAGTCAAAGTTAACGAAAGTAAACACATCATGCAGTTTTTAAATGAAGATTTTTATTATTAAGGGAAAAAAAAATCCCAAACTACATAGCCCTGTGTCAATTTTTTTTTTTGTCCACCCCTGTTTAAGCATAACTTAACTCTGGTTTATCACACCTAAGCTCAATTTATCTAGCCACACCCAGGCCTGATTACTCGTCTCAGTTTTCCCGGAAAACATCTTGACGTATTTGGCAATAAAACTCTTTCTGATTCTGATCTGAAATCGGTAAGGGGGCAAACACTTTTTCACACCACTGTATATTTAAACACTCTATCTATACTACATCTATATAATTATAGAAAGACAAACCTTTATAAATATTTAAATACAAAATTTATTTCTATACGTTACATAGTGGTATGTATGATAAGATTATGATAATAATATTATATTATTAATATTACACTAATATAATATACATCACACTATTTTTCTTTTCCTAAAGTGCATATACATTTTTTTGGCTAACTCGGTATATATGGGGAAAATTGCACATTTTGTTTCCACATCTGTACTACACCAGTAATTTATTCATAAATATTTGGTTACATACCTAATCTTAAATCTTTTTTTCAGCCACATTACATTTTTCATCCTCGTCTACACATTGACTTTTATCTTCAAGCAGCTTCAAGTGCTCTGGTTTTCATCACTAAATTAAGCTTGTTTGAAATATTCATAAAGTAAAGGAGACAAATGAATGGGAGGGTGGAAGACAGACGTATGTTCGTGTGTGTGTGTGTGTGTTTATGCACGTACTGTATGCAGCGAGGGATTCGACCAACTTAAAGTAGGAAAACAGAGTGGCTGTAATATATGTCTTGTTCTGGCTGGCTGTGTTTGCTCAGCTGTGAACAATGTTTGCCCACTGGATGGAGGGGTAAGTGACTTTCTGATGTACACACAGGTCCAATAGGGACTTTGGAGGAACTGTTTGTACAGAAATATGTGGGATTTTTTTTTTTTAACAGCAGATAGGGAGAAAGAGGGAGTTATTTCTAAATATTTCATACTTTGGTGAGCAGTGCTCGGCCTCGGACTTTCCCCTCCCTTCCTATGTTTTATTTAAACCTGATGGACAGATTGATATCGCCCATCGACCAATGAAACGTAAATATTAAACTATGAGATCGGAATAATGGATAATACTTTGCTTGAATGATGACTTTAAAGACAGCCAAAAAGACATTGAGTAAATATTATTTAAAATCTTTATTAATATTAATATTACGTTTGATTTGTCCTTTATCGCCTGTACATACAATCATCATGCATGTGTAAATAGAAATGAGAGTATATTCTTATTACACCATTTTTACTTCTTTGATGTACCTTAAACTAGCCTATATTTTTTGTTTTAACTTGACCCATTTCTTATTGTGAATTTTACTTGTCTCTTACTTGTATAATCTGTGGACCTGTTGCTGTAATGATATGATATCCTTTCGGAATTAATTTAGTACTCATCATACAGTATTTAGCACTGAAACCAAATATTTTTGTGTTTTATTCTTTTTTACCCTCATAGTCTTATACGATATATGAGGAAGGTGAGAACAATAGGAGACAAGAGAATACTGTATGTTTAATGTTGATCTATTTCCAGAAAAGAGAAATCAGTAATGCTAAGTATTTATCTTTGATTTGACAAAATCTAGCATGCAAATCTTCACCATGAACCAAATAAAGATTAAAATCCTGAGAAATCAAACTTCAAAAAACTCATTTCAGAACCACCCTGAACTTTTAAATAGACATTTTAGCAAATCACAATAATATAAAGATAAAACCAGAACTGGAATCAGAATCAGAATACTTAACTGACCCCTTTCAGGGAATTTGTTTGGGTTCATATACTGTATATACTTGGACTTACTTTCTAGTTACCACCATCCAGTGAAGACAGGGATTTTTATCAACCAGACCATTAAAGAGACTTAACAAGATATGAACAATTGCTCATTTATTCATCTTCAGTAAGCACTTTATTTTAGTCAAATCTTCCTGAAGAAAATGCAGTTTATACAAGGAAACCTTAGAAGAAGAAGAAGACTCTGGAGCTTTCACCAGTTTCCATGTGCCACACATAGACAAATTTCCAAATTATATGAAAAAAAAAAAAAAACATGCCTAATTAGTCTGGAATGGAACACAGACAGGTCCGTAATTTTCTTATATTAGGGTTTTGGCACAGCTTTGTTTTTTTACACGAGCCATATGAGTCCCAGGGAAAAGCAGCCAAAACGAGCACCAAACTGAGTATCAGATGAATGAAACAGGCTCCAGTCCCGACTGCCTCAGAACCTAAAAGCCACTTGCACCGAATGACCACAGTGCTTATTACAAGCTGCAATAGAAAGCATCATTGCTAGCCCTTGAGGTCTGCATGACATGACCGCATCCCATCTGAATGTGCTAATGATAGTTGTTCGACCGTACTGACGTCACACGGACACACAGCCAAGCCCCCGCTGGAATTTCAGTAGTGGTTTACAAGGACCTAGCTGCCTGAGTGGTATGCCGCAGTTTGTTCATCTGGCAGGAGGCGGAATGTCCGTCCTACAGCACCTTCCTGCTCCCTGTAAGGTCCTCTGGGAGTCTCAGGGCACGAGTAGCCGCCGGCTGCCCCCGGGCAGGGTGACCATACTGCCAAAAAAGCCATCTCCTTGATCTGTAGCCAACTCCTCTCTCCTTAATTCCTCCTTACAGTCCGTCTCCACATCTCTAGTGGTTTCTCATCTTTTCTAAAGATTAAAACCTCAATACCTTGCTGGTCTAGGTGACCTCCGCTGACAGAAACGTTCAGCCTTGTGGAAATTTTGTTTGAAGGTGATGGATTGGAAGGATGTGGAAAAGTTAGTAATGGAAAAGAATATGGCTCCAGGAAGTATGTCGTCTGCCATTACATATTCATGCTGTTTGTCCTGGCCATAAAAACTGCACAGATTTTTATTATTATTATTATTATTATTTTTTTTACATTTTGACAGCACGTGGGGTAAACATGTACATATGGTCGTACGCAGTGCGCCCTCAGCATGGCTACTGAAATTACCCTCATCTGTCCGAAGTGCCCCAGGGGCTAAAAGGTCCATATTAACCTTTAAGTGCCCTTTGTCAGGACGCTGACCCAAGGGTTGAACCCCAGTAGAGACTCTTCTAACTTTCTAAGTTTCTTCAAAAAGTAACAATGAGATAAGATAAATAATTCTCTTTAATTGAAGTTCATGCGAATAAATAAACAGTTATGCAGTCTAGTGTGGTATCATTATCATCGTCTATACCGCTTTGTCTTGCATACCCTGGGGGGTGGGGGGGGGCGCTATCCCAGGAGATTTAGGGCACAAGGTAGGGTACACCCTGAATGTGGTGCCAATCCATCACAGTGCAGTCTACAGTATATCTAACCCAAAGTTTTATAACTTTTCATGCAAACATTGTTAAGAATGTGCAACGATACAAGAGGCTCAAAGGATTATTAGGAAAATATTCTTAAAAAGTGATGCTACAACACACCAAATTAAATCCTCATTAATATTTGATGTGACTGCATCATCCATTACTAGTGAGAATCTTTACTTACCTAATGATTTGATCTGATCTTTTCAGAGTACCAGGGTATACCCTGGACAGGGTGTCAATCCATCACAAGGCACACACACATACTGTATGCACACATTCACACACTCATTCACACACTTTGAGCAAGTCAGGAACGCCAATTAGCCTAATCTGCATGTCTTTGGACTGTGGGAGGAAACCAGAGTACCCAGAGGAAACCCACCAAGCACAGGGAGAACATACAAACTCCATGCACACACACCCCAAGGTAGGAATCGAACCCTCGACCCTGAAAATGCAAGGCGACAGTGCTTACCACTAAATAATAGATTTTATATATATATATATATATATATTTTTATATATTGGGATACTTCCTACCTTACCAAAGGTACCATCATTTTCATACTGGAATATTTTAAGAGGAACTTGTTTAAAGATGGAACATTTACAACCCAAACCATGGATCAATGTGTAAATACAGTACATGCATAACCCAACACAC
Organism: Leiocassis micropogon; assembly: GCA_028565275.1. Taxonomy (NCBI): domain Eukaryota; kingdom Metazoa; phylum Chordata; class Actinopteri; order Siluriformes; family Bagridae; genus Leiocassis; species Leiocassis micropogon. The sequence continues at coordinate 35,265,827 of JAOVVA010000037.1, forward strand.
ACAACTACTACACATAATTAATTACATTGCACATTTCCATGATTACTATAACGCACTTCATACAGTAAATAAAACATCATCATGCCACCACGCTGTTTGGGTGGATGTATATTATAGTAATCAAATAAAAGGAGAGTATTTTAGTGCACTTTTAGGTTAAAATGATAAATGTTTATCAGAACCCTGACCTGAGAACCCAAGCACCAGTAACAGGAAATTATGGATTGTGAATAAATATATTTACATAATGAATCAGAAATACATATTTAGGTGTATGGTGCTGATGTTCATAACCATATTGTATGTTTAAAGAAATTTGATCTCATATACATAATTAATTATTTTCCCATCTCTCGCCTTCATGTCTCTATCTCTGTCTCTCCTTGGGTCTTTCTTCTTCTTCTTCTTCTTGTTAGGTTGTAGTTCTCCGTGGGCAGGGGGTGGGGAGGGAAGTCCCTGTGGATGTCAGAGTACATTAATTCTCATCAGAACCCAGACGCTCTCAGGTGTGAATGGCAGCGAGCAGCTGTCGATGGGACTCTCTCAACCTTAAAACAGCTCATACATCATTCGGCACATTCACACACAACCGCTGTCACCGAGAGGCGGCGGACACAAAGACGTTTTCTCTCGGCAGAAACCGTTGCCCTTTTCAAAGCGCGCCGACTTTGCCTTACCTTTTCCTCTTCGATAGTGACAGATATCTTAACGTGAGCTTGGCGTGGAAGTTCAAATCATGATTCACGATTTCAAGTTCAAGATTTCACTTGGCGATAGCACATGGCTAAGCATTTTATTTTTGCTAGCACTTTTATTAAGGATCTACATTATTATTACTATTACTATTATTCGGCCTCAAACTAACTCACTTTTACACTTAACTTACTGTTTGGATATTAAAGATTAGTATAAAACTTTGTGCTGCTTGTGTGTTGTGATCGTATGCAGCCACAGTTAGTGACAAATGCTACAACATCATATAACACGTATGTGAGAAAAATAAGCGCATTAGTATTTTAGTTAGATTGAAAACGTTAACCTACTGACACCCAATTCAAGAGGTCTATCAAAAGTGTTTTTTTTCTCGTTTGCCTCACGACTTGATTGGTCAAAATGGAAAAAAAAAAAAAAGTATATTTGATACTTGCTTGCTCTGCTGTGATAAAAAAGCCTTTTGCAAGTGCATGCAAAACATGCACTGGGGGTTCTAAAAGATTTTTTTTAGAAAAGTTATTATAATGAATTATAATGAATATTATATAGAAATTATAATGACTTTATATATAACTAGGGACTGTGGAGGCCAGTGGTGGCCATTGCATTTATTCCAATGTGTACAACGATTTAGGAACGCCAATTAGCCTAATTTGCATGTCTTTGGACTGTGGGAGGAAACCAGAGAACCCGGAGGAAACCCATCAAGCACGGGGAGAACATGCAAACTCCATGCACACAGACTTGATGCGGGAATCAAACCTGGGACCTGCAGGTGCAAGGCGACAGTGCTAACCACTACACCGCCATAATAAACATTATTACATATTATTCACATGTTATTATTTCTATATTATCATTCAAAAACCTAAATCAAGTATTATTCATATTGTTATAAATATATATTATATAATATATTTTTTAAATGCATTGCACCTTACAGTATAGCAATGTTCATTAATCCATTATAAATGATTAACATGATAAATTATACAGTACGTAGTGTTCATAACATATTATAGCACTATCACAAAAGAAACCAAAACCTTATGCTCTTCCTGTGAAGGCAAAATTTACAGCATAATGAAATATACTGTACATACTGTACATAACTCATGATTATTTGCAAAATGGCATTACAGTTAATGTTAATAATGTATCTATAAATTATTTTGAGAATGCCTTATAATCACATTAGATCAGTTCTTTTTCAGGTTTTAGGGTAACATTTAAAAAAAATTATAATAAACATACGACTAAATTATAACACTCTGTGTAATGAATGTTTAATAACAGGCAATAAACATGATCACAGTTAATAAGAAAATCTAACCTTTATTAAACTGGCTCCCGAATTTCCGTAGCATTGATTTAATGCTTTATAAACCCTCAACTAGTCAACCATTTTTTAAAAAAATATAAAATATAACATAATTTCTAATTGGTATAAAGTGTAATAGCTATTCATGAAATGTTGGTTCAATGTAAGTAATGCTGTATGAATGCGCTATAACAGGTAATGACTTTCCCCTTCAATGTGACTTCATATAAGAGGAGCCCATCTCTCAGCTTGTCGCTCAGCTCAGTGTTGTCTGGAGGGGCGTGGCTCAGCGGCTCAGCGGCTCAGCGG
>JAOVVA010000037.1:35292478-35306528 GCA_028565275.1 Leiocassis micropogon
AAAAGAATAAGAAATCAGGAAGGGGGCAAATAGTTTTTCACACCACTGTATATATATATATATATATATATATATTTTTTTTTTTTTTTTAAGCCAATATTTATATCAACAGTCACTGCGACCATGCGTATAAAACCCAGTCACAGGTGGACTAATTGGGAATGAGGTGAACTTCGCAGCGAATAATCTCCATTTAGGAAAAAAGAAGACCTGACTGTCCGCATTTAAGTGCGTAACTGTAATCGTTTCTGCCCCACATTGTTGCTATCACACACTTGATGAGACTCCCTCATGACAGGATGGATTTGCGCAGATCATTTATTCGGAGACTTTAAACCTCAGATGCGTGTTCCACCCCTGCTGTAGATGGAGCTGTTCTCCTCCACTTTTGCGTACTTCTCTAAAAGCCTTTGAGCCGCGTAGATTCTCTCGTCTCGCTCTCGCTGCTTTAACAGCGCTTGCATGTAGACAGAGGAAAATCAATGAGGATTAACCTCCGACCCTCTCCACATACTTATATCTTGGCCCTCGGCAGCCCACCTGATATTTCATCAGTTTTCTAGCCAAACCCTGAGACGTACTCGATACTCCGCGGGATGCTAATTAATTTCAAATGCACGGTGGCCGAGCTGGATGTAAGCGAGCGCCGAGAGAGTGCAAATGGAGGAAATGATAGGAGAAATAAAAGGATGTTTGGTCAGAAGCCAGGAGAAAAATGTGTGAGCTTTTGTAGAATTATAGATATGATACACAACAGTAATGTTAATGGTGCAGATTATGAAATGATGTGCGAGTCTGTGTCTTTTTTTCCCTCCTTATTCTGCTCACAGTGTAATGTAATGGCTATTCAGCGCATACTGTCCTGGGTATTGACATAGAGCTGTCCTTTACATCCTGTGTGGCTGAAGGCCATCCCGTCGTCTTCAGTGTGTGTGTGAGAAAGCATGCTTAATTAGCAGTACATTTCAATACATGTAGGTTAATATTCAGCCCAATGGCAGCTAATGGCATCCATCCCTGGATGCAATGGGTAGGGTGTACTCCCGAGCACTCTGTTCTGCATTATACATGAGTGTCTAAAGGAAAGGCGAGGTTTGCCATGGCTGGGCGATCAGTTTCGCTGTAAAGCCAGTCTATTTGAGTTGTGCAACGAGCGTTATCAGGGGAAAATAAAAAGGTAATGCCGTTACTTTAGGGACACACATCAGTTTACATAATGCCATTTGTAATTGCGCTTATGCCGGCATGGCAGACTGACTTTTACGAGGCAATATATTCAGCGCGCCCACCTGCAAATGACTCTCCGCCTTAGCCTTTGGGCCCCCTGGAGCACTCAGGTAATAAAACTCAAAAGCTGCCGTGTAGCCTTGAGGGAAATTCATGTTGTACTAACATTAGCATAAGGGAATTGTCTTTTCTGCAACACAAACAAGCTATGAAACATGGTTGATGTCCTGTAATTCACTGGCCTGTGACTCCATCTGCCCTCGTTGTTTTGTCCTCCTCCGTGCATGTAAAGTGATCAATAAGGCAGGATGCGGGCCACGACCCGCTTCTCAGACATCGGTCTCCAACCGGGGCCTTTTGCTCCAGACAGTGAGGTGGAGATTAAATATTTACATATCGGAGCTTGCTTATAGGAAGGGTTTTACATTTTACCTGAAGCCGTCGGCTGAAATCCAAGCCTTTCGTTTTCTGCCTCGTCCGCCTGGAGTTTAAACGATGTGGTGAGTCAGTGGAAAAGTTCTACCACGCATTCACATAAACATTTGAAACATTTTAGTATTAAATCACAAAATTAACAGTTACAAATTTGAATTTTTTTTTTTATTAAAGCTGCCAGGTTTTGCATGCAACAAAGAAGCAGGTGCACCTGTGCATGGGTCTGCAGGATGCTGAGTAAAACTTATTTCCTTATGAAACTGCACAAGTTGCACCTGACACTAAAGGGTCCTCAAAAGTATCGTCACACCAAATACTGACTTTCATTAATTATTTTTAAGGAATCCTTACTTTACAGCATTAATTTGCGTATGTCTAAGATGTTATGTATTTATATAGTGCTTTTAGATAAACAAAAAATTGGGGATATTTATGCTTTTTTTAGCATTATCATAAGCAAGCTGGAGGTAAGGTAGAATTCCCGGACATGACATGAACCAGACGCAAAAGGGAACCGATTCACTTTTGGGTGATAGACTATGGTACGATAATACAGTAAATCAATTTCCTACTGTATACTGGAGATAAACGAATGGATGAACGAGCAATACATTTCAAACCATGTCACACTTGAATTGTTATAATATAGAGATATTGATCCAGTATACATTATATAATAGAAACTGCACATACAGTATATATTATATGTTATCTTATATATCGTATGTATTGTAATATATGTGTAATAATGTGGTGTGTGTGTGTATTAATATTACAATAATAATAGGATACTATTATTAATATTGTATTGGTATATATATATATATATATCATACAATTTTTCTTTTCCTGAAGTGTGTATAATTTTTTTTTGTCTGACTCTGTACATATGGAAAAGTGCACATTTTGTTTCCAGATCTGTATTCGGATACAGTTAGAACACTCTAAATTTACACAATCTATATCTATATCACGCCGATAATTTATTCATAAATATTTAGTTACATACCTAATCTTTACATTTGACTTAACCTGGTCTGAACAGGCTACAGACTTAAACAGTATTTCGATTCACATGAACACAATGAGAACTTGCATGTATATAATACACGAAGAATCCAACTTGTAAAATTTTTTTTAAAAGGTGTAAGTCTGTGTGTAAATCTGGGTGAAACGTCACTTTGGTAAATCCGTAATTCAGGATCCATGTTTAAGTGTGACAACAAATTTTGTTCTTCGTCCTGTTGCTAAATCTACAAACATAACATTAAGACACTGAAAATGAGGTGAGAAGAAAGCCAAGCGTCTCCTACATATAATAATAATCGTTGATAATTGATTTATAATCTGCCGTTGAATAATTTCTGAATATCTGATGTATTTGTTTTTAAATATTTGCACATCTGAATTTGAATAATCCCTGCGCTCCCTCTCCCTCTCTCTCTCTCTCTCTCTCTCTCTCTCTCTCTTTTTAAACCATTTATTGAGGATAAATGTGAAGAATGGTCGTACTAGTAACTGCCCTCATTGATTTGCTGGCTTTATATTGAATAGACTTGACAGAGCAGGAATAGCTGTTGTAAATCACATTGATGCCTCATGAATGACCATCACTTTTCAATTGAGTGGGGGATTAATGATTTGTTAATACCATCGATCCACTATTTCGGTAAGGACATTGACTGAGTATGTATTTCACTGGAGGACTGTAATGACCCTGGGTTGCGCTGTCCCATCCTCGTCTGCTCTCGTCACACTGCAGCTACTTATAGACACCAGCGTTAGTGCAGGTGTTCTTCCTTCATGGTTTAAAGAGTCCACATTTTTATTTTTATTTTTACGCCGGGAGCGCTATCATGACCTGCAAATTCTTTGATTCAGATCAAAAAGGTTAATTGTTCGTGTTATTGCAAAATTGATGATGTATTTCTGGCACTTTCTCATATGGAATTCTAAGCAGCAAGGACAAACCTATCGCATTACATACATATAAGCAAATATTGACCACTAATCTATTCTTGGTTTTATTATAAAAAATAATAAATAATAATAAAAAAAAGGCATCCATGGTGTGTTTGGTCATTTAATTTTAACTTGATTTTTAGATTAAACCTGAGAATTGAAAATAAAAGTTGCTGAAAGTGCTGCAGTGGGATTTATCCATCACTTCATCTAAAAAAGAGTGATGCGGCAGTGATTTAGTACTTGTGTGCATCTATGATGAAAAATCTCATAGAAAATGATTTTTGACAAGAAATTGGTCATTTTGTGACCTATAACAGGTGTGACACAGTAGGTCTACAGATTTGAGGAGAGCTTTGACGAGAACAAGGAGTTCTCAGTGAGTACCCGATGAGTGTAGATGGATGTACTGTATGGCGAGAACGAGGAATATCTAGCGATCTTGTGGTTTTGCGAATGGCGAGAATGAGGAGCTCTTTCACAGGAACGAGGAGAGGTGAGGAGCGCTTGACAAGAGGCCTCTGACTCTAAGGAGAGCTTGGTGAGAGCGTCTTATTCTCCTCAAACTCCCACCAAGTAGAAAACATCTCCTTGTTAACCTCATAGAACTTGCAGTCACTCTTAAACTCCTGCATCCACGAGATCAGCGAGAACCAGGAGATCCGTGCAACTTTAGGGAGTGCCCAGGAGTTCCTCGAGAGTGAATCTACAGGGTCCAGGAGAGTGCTATTTGTGAAAAGTCTTGTGAAAAGTCTACGTAACTAATCAACATGTCCAATAATTTCATAGCTTTTTGCAGAGGTTTGCACGGTTAGGGAGAATCTTAGGGAGTTTGAAGAAAGCCCTATGAGAGCCCAGGAGTTCCAGGAAAACTCCAGGAGTACGCTGTCAACACCATATCACTCATCTTCTCACAGATCGCTAACTAGCCAAGCCAAACATCCACTGTAACCCAGTGCAACTAGGATAAAAATAAAAAAAAAATCACATGAAAAACATCACATCTTCTCTTGATTTTTCATTAAGTGTTAAGTGTTGCTAGAAAATGGCAAGTAAAAGAAGTTCTTGGAAGAAACTAATCTGAATCAATGGACCAGTTTGTAAACTTGTAAACAGTTTTATTCTTGGTTCATAAGATTTTTTTTTTTTGCACATAGAGAAGAATCTAAGCAACTTAAAACATATGACTACTGTACAGTTCACGTGAGAACGTTCTGTCAGCTCTCCTTATTCTCCCGGCAAGTAGAAAACATGTTCTTGTTAAACTCGTAAGACTTCTCCTTGATTACTCCACAAACTTCTCAGTGACTCCTCAATATCGCCATCGTTGTCCTTTGTCCATGAGATCACCGAGGACTAGGAGAGCCCTGCGACATAATGCATTCTATCTGTACAAGCAATACAACACCAGCCAACACATTCTTAAACACATGACAAATACTCACTCACTCATCGTCAGTACCACTTAATTCTGTACATAAGATCATGGGGGCTTGGACACTATCACAGGAGACTTAAGCAGGGTATACAAAGTGGGGTATACCCTGGACAGGGTGCCAATTTATTGCAGGGCACACATATACACACACTCATTCACACACTACGGGCAATTTGGGAACGCCATTTACAATAATCTGCATGTTTTTGGACTGTGGGAGGAAACCAGAGAACCTGGAGGAAACCTACCAAGCATTGGGAGAACGTGCAAACTCCATGCATACAGACCCTGAGGAGGGAATCAAACTGGAGGCGACAGTGCTAACCACTAAGTCACACTCTTGAGTCACATCTTATTTCATACTAATCAGGGAACTAAACTCGTTTGCTTAGTTATTGCCCTTTACCAGCTTAAAGCAGCTATATTTGTGTTTCTGGTCAAACACCAGTTAAAGCACGCTTTCAAACCTTTCAAGTGATTCGTTCATCCAAATCATTTTAATGTAAATATACACTATATGGATAAAAGTATGTGGCCAAACCTGTTAATTATTAAATTTAGGTGTTTCAATCAATCAGGCTCCTTATCCCCAGTGAAGGACAATCTTAATGCTTTAGCAGATCAAGACATCTTGGACAATGCTATGCTTCTCAACAGTTTGTTAAAGACCCTTCTCTATTCCAACATGACTCTTACCCCAGTGCACAAAGCAAGGACTATAAAGATACGGTTTGATGGGTTCGGTGTGGAAGAACTTGAGTGGCCCGAACACAGAGCCCTGACCTCAACCCCATCGAGCACCTTCGAGGTGCACTTAAATGGAGATTGTGAGCCAGGCCTTCTCGTCCAACATCAGAACTTATAAACTCAGTACAGAATGAATGGACACAAATTCTCACAGAAACACTCCAACATCTTGCGGACGGCCTTCCAAGAAAAGTGGAAGCTGTTATAGCTGCAGAAGGGGACCGACACCATATTGAAGTACTGTATATATATTTGGATACAATGCAATTGCAAGTTTGGCCAAATACTTTTGTCCATATACAGTAGTGTGTATTCACCTTTGTGCTCAGGATCAAGTTGTCCTTTGACTTCCTAAACATTCCATTGAAATTTTAACAGATTTTTAGACAAGATCAGCTTAAACACCGGATGCACAGTGGTATTACTCCAAGACCTATTAAACACATGCTTAACACCATCTTTAGGGAACAATCAATGGCCTTTATCCTGAAACACACACACACACACACACACATACACACAAAGACAACATGTCAATAATCCCACCTGCCACAGATTGCTCTACAGTTGCCAGAAAAAAAGGAAAAAAAGAGAAATTAACCATACCTAATTGAGGCAAATAGTGGAAATGTGTTCCATCAAAAGCGATTAGCGCTAATTAAGTCATTTTCATGCTCTGCCGCATGCCTTTCATCTGCGTGTCCATACGGTGCGTGCTTTCAAAAAAGCTTGGAGAGGAAAAGGAAAATAAAGAGCTACAGAAAGATGGTGAACAAGCTGTCGTGCTTCGAAGCCAAGCCTTTGAAAAATGCTCTTGAAAACAGCCTCGCTGTTGGGAGTTGTTAGTGAACGGAAATTGGGAGACCACCGAGACACTCTTTTTAGGGTTCAAAAGACAGTTTGAGATTTCAGCTAATGCTAAAGGAGAGACGTGGGAGAAACGGCAGGAAAATAATTATAGAAGAGCTTTGAGGAGAGTTTAATAAAATCCCTCGCTTACAGATCTGTTATCAACAGCTCGTTCTTTTCAACAGTGCTTCTTCTTCCGGCTTGCTTCTCGCATTGTACTGTATACGAGTGGAAAAGTGTGTCCTGTGTGTTTGACATGTAAGATAAACTGTAATCCGCAGGCAGCTCTGCTTCGTCCGTTCAGCTTGTTGGTTCGCAATTCTTTAAGGGATTTAACGTCATCGGGATTCTTTACTCTCTATAATGGTGAAATTCCTTTAAACAGTGCATTGATTATTATACCATAAATAAATAATATTATGTGAGGTGTTCAAGTCAAACCAGTACTTTTGATTACGCAGAATAACAAAAAAAAAAAAAAAAAAAAAAAAAAATCTCTATATAATCTCCTGCTACACTAATGCACTTATCTCAGTGTTTCACTAGTGCTTGGACACCATTAGGGTAGAAGTTTTTTCAGTACGCTGGAGTCGCGATTAGACTGCCTGCTTTACTTCACGTCTAAAACGCTGGCCTCCCAGGAACTCCTTTAACGGATCAAACATGTGGAAAAATATCGCTTGGAGCGATACGATTGGAGGACTTGTACGGGGGATGTGGCAATAACTCCCAGCCAAGTTCCTTTGATGTGCAAGTGGTGTTGATGCGTCTCTTCTGCAAGTCTGAAACAAGATGTCAGTTGATTTTCAAAAGATTCCACTCGCTAAATGTTCACGTAAAACGACTGCAGTAGGGTCTGAGCCACCTCGGTCAGGATCATCATTACACCTTCATTCACCAGAAATGTCATCACAAGTCCCGGTTTGATCTGAACGCCCTTGTTTTTTTTCTGAAAAGAGTCAGAAATCAAAAAGAAATCAAAAAGCACCTAATCCAGAATTATTAGACACTTTATTTATTCCTTAAGTGTAAATGTACAGTATGTTTATTTAAGATGGTATGGAAGGAGTCTCCAGTGTCAGTGTTTGAGTGTAAGAGTCTGAGATAAAACTGTACATTTAAGGTTTATTATTATTATTATTATTATTATTATTATTATTATTATTATTATTTATCGTGATGAAGTACACTTATGGGTAACTTGAGTAATCTGGATTCAATTTTTTACTTTGTTTCATAGATCTTTCACAACATTAGATGCAACTGTAGATAAACAGTAAGTGTAATGTATAGGAAATTGTAATGTGTGATAAAGTGCTGTGGTAGAAGAGAAATAAACACTTTGGGATGTGCATAAAAAAAAAATCTTTAAAAAAAAACAAAAACAAAAAAAACCTAGGGCCAGAAACAGTAACTCAACCTCATTACAACAATTTTTTTTTTTTAATCTATTTTATTTAGTTTTCTAACAGAATAGACTCGAACCATGGTGTCTATTCATTCATAGCCTTTGCATACAGATTTTTATAAATTTTTAAATGTATGTGTGTAATTTATTTGGTAATTTTTCTTTGTTATAGTTCTTTTATTAATTGAAATTTTCACTTTGTTCATGCTTATTATTGCAATATTAGCCAAAGAAACCTAAATGTAAATTTTAATAGAAAGAAGCCTTACTTGAGCGCTCACATTACGAGTAATTACCGGTATGAAATGATTCTGACAAGACTTAAAAATCTTGGCTTGGCCCAAAAACCTAAACAAAACAAAACACAAAAAAAGAACCTCTATACGTCATTAAGAGGATGGAAAAAAAAAAAAACCCTAAGAATTATATAAACACAATAATAGCTCGTTTAAAGGAACCGAACCAAACGGTCATCATATACCAGAGAAAAGAGAGAGAGAGAGAGAGAGAGAGAGAGAGAGAGAGAGAGAGTCTTTTGAAGATGAAAAAGAAAAGCTAGAGAAGGTCCACTCATTTTCATTGAGCGCTGACTAACACCCTCTTCACTCGACACAGTGTGTTTAGAGAGCGCGTGTGGTGAACGGACTCTTGTGTTTGTCCGTCCTGGCGCAGGAAGAAAGAAACTGCTGGGATTCGGAAGGTGCCACCGTTGTTCTAAAGGAGCCTGTGATCCTCAATGGATGTGTGTGTCTGTGTGTGTGTGTGTGTGTGTGTGTGTGTGGTTTCATTCTTTTTAATCCCCAAAGAAGGAGCTCAGTTTCTTGAACACAGGAAACCATTTCACACAGTTAAGTCGGAGTTTTTGTATTTGATTTCGTGCTAAATATTAACAATTAAATTATTACGGTTCAGTTGTTTGGTGGAAAAAATACCATTTTGTATGTATTTTGTATCCCACTGTTGTTATGAAATTGATGCATTTAGCACACATGCTTTTTTTCTTTCATATTCAGCAGTTAATGCAAACAAAGGTGTCCGCCATTCTTAACCGATGAAGTGTCCATTGTGTCCAAGTCCTCACTGACGATTGTAGCTCTTGAGGGTTGCGCGTACGGATGTCTAGTGGATCTAGTCTTCCCTCAATGTGACGCAGAATGCACCTGATTGGACAGAATCTAGAAGAGGAAGTTATAAATACGCTAAGAGAAACAGAACTGAGGACAATTGTAGAATTGCTTTCATCTGATAAAGCCTGATTCTTTAACTGTTCTCAGAACAGATTTTGTTTGCGCATCTTTGACAAACGGTACAAAAGTCTGTCTAATCAGAATGCACCATGGGAAAGAATTTATTCAATTAAATTGTGTCATATTTTAAAGGGTAAAGAAGTTTAAATTAATCGCAAGCATTAATAAACTAATGCTAACATTACTGAAAAAGTTCTGCATTATTATTTTATTAAAATTAAAGTGCTATAATTTATCTAAATCAGTACTATAGTTGTTGTTGACCCGTTAAGGGTTCGCCACAGTGGACCATCTGATCTAAACACAACTTTTCTGCACAGGTTTTGCGCCAGATGCTCTTCCTGATGCAACCCTCCCATTTTATCCGGGCTTGAGGATCCAGTGGCTGGGGTTCGGGCATTGGGTGGGAATCGAACCTTAGCCTTTCACATGGCAGGCGAGAAATCTACCACTGAGCCAAAGACGCCCCCAAATCAATACTTTGGTAAAGTTTCAAATTCATGGACTCACGCACTTATCGTCTATACCACTTTATCCTGTATTCAGGGTCGTGTGGGGCCTAAAGCCTAACCCAAGGGACTTGAGGTATGAGGTGGGGTACTCCCTGGACAGGGTGCCAATCCCTCGCAGACTCATTCACACACTACGGGCAATTTGGGAACGCCAATTAGCCTAACCTGCATATCTTTAGACTGTGGGAAGAAACCGGAGTACGCGGAGAAAACCCATCAAGCACGGAGAGAACATGCAAACTCTATGCACACAGAGACGGGAATCGAACCTGGCCAGGAATCGAACGCGGACCCTGGAGGTGCGAGGCGACAGTGCTCACCACTAAGCCGCCACGCCGCCGCGCTGAGGCTGTACACTACAGCAAAATAAGATTAGACTAGCCATATATAGATGTACGCATACCAAATAAAAACTCAATAGTACAAAGTTGCATTAAACATGGGATATTAATTAGTGGGAAGCACATGAAGTTAACAAAAAGCCTGGCTTGTTTCCATTATGGGAAGATCAGGAGGTGGCTGTGATTGAGCAGATTATTGATTATTTTCCATAGCAGCAGATTGTAAAGAGTTTTATAGCTTTTGTGCCACAACAATTTTACAGTGATTATATATTTTTAAATGTAATATAAAACATTATATATTGAATTTTTTTTACTGTTAAAAAAAACCTGTATAAATTTGATTTACTGTTAACAGTAAATGTTATGAAACAATATTCTATTTATCCTTACAGAAGAGTCGACCATGCGAGCGATTACAGTGCGATACATTGTTTAATCCAAGTCTCTGCGTAACGTAAAGTTGTTACTGTGTACAGAATAACATCATAGTGTTCAGCGGCGTAAAAAGTTTTCAGAAAAGTTAAAAGTAACTCAAGAATCGTTTAAACTTTACTTTCTTGCTTCCCATCTGAACAGCTTACTTTGCTGCTGACAAAACCCAAAAAATTTAAAGCTGCCCAAGTGCATAAATCGTCCTGTTCAAAAGTCCTCTAGCGCTCTAAGACACAATGTTACCTGCTACTTTCCCTCCATCTCCGCTCATTATACACTTCTTCTTTTGATGAGAATGTGTCTTTTCATTCACACATAAAAAAGGTTGATTAATCACGTTTTTTCGGGGAAAAGGAGGGGCCACGGGTGGGATTGCAAAAAAAAAAAAAAAGAAGTAAAAAAAAAAAAAAACTGGCGGGCCATGCTGGATTCAAAGGCTTCTGTTGGAGAGGGAGATTATTTGTGTTTGCCGCCTCTTCACCACAAGGCTCCGGCACTTTTAAGTCCTGGCTGCAGTGAAAAGAGATGCCCCATCGAGGCGGAATTACAAGCAATCACACTAAAAAAAAAAAAACGAACCTCCATTTACAAGTCTGTCCTATGGTTACGAGATCAAAGCCGTATTAGATCTGGCTGCCTTTGAATCAGGAGGAGTGGTTTAATTGAAAAACACAAAGGAGAACCGGAGCGGCTTTCTAGATGCGTAAGTCTTTTTCAAAAGTTCTTCTTTCGCATGGCCCCAGTCTGACAATCATCAGAGGGCCGGCTCGGCTGATCTGTATGCAAACAGCGATGGAAACGCTGGGGCACCTCACGGCACCTCCGCACATCAAGGCCAAACTCATTCCATCCAACTTGCACGTTTTTTTTTTTCTTGCAAGAGTTTGGGAAATACTGAACGTGTTTCCGTTCTGATGACACACGTCCCGAATTCATTTCATACGCCACTCTGTATACAGTCACGTCCAAAAGTCTGACTGCATTACTGAGACGTGTTTGGATTTCATTAATATTCAAAAACCTGCCCTTCTCAGATGATACTTATTATTCCCCAGTCAAATTTAAACGAAGATAAATTATTTCTCTAGCTGGTTGAGAAATATCTCATACTCTGTAACTCATTCCAAATTTACATCACGGCCCTGACGGAGGCTCAAATCCGATCGGTCTTGATTCGTTTTCTCAGCTCAGACAGCAGTGCAACGGCAAACCACAGCTTTTTGTTTTAATGTTATCGTTCCTACAGACCTTTCGCACCTGATGTCCTGACGCCTGTCCGCCAGGGTCCCGCCCAGCCAAAGGGGCGTGTTACGTACCAGATGCCAGTCACGGAGGCATGTTCATCAAGAAAACACACCTGATAACGTTGTGTCACCTTAAACAAGCTCCTAACGCAAGGCTAAATCCCAAATCCCACTTTAACCCCTGATCAAGTGCACTACTTGATGTGTGGAGCAAGGAATTATACACCCTACATAGTGCACTAGATTTGGGATTCAACCCTGAAGCAGTTAGTTAGCTATTAATTAGAAAGTCAGATCATTTTATCATTATATTTAAACTTGTGCAAATTAATATCCTTATTACCTTCTTCATCCATTTTCACACACTTGTTTCACTTTTGAATAAGTTACGAAGTCCAACATGACATACTGCATATAAACGTAATCAGCAGAACAGAAACAGGAATCAGTTGCTACATCACTCTTTTATCTTTGTGACAAAGCATTAGGTAATGTGATCAGAAATACACCTTGAACGCAATCATGAACAAAACTACCGAGTGACCTAATGTGAGTTAACAATACTTTTGTCGTCCTCCGTCATGACTGACGTCATGGTAGCCTGCAAAAGGTCTATAGTAACTCATTTACTATCTCAGTGCTCAAAGGTCTTAGTGCTTATTTATTACACTTGCTTACAAAAAAGTGTTAATATTAATTATTAACAATATAATTATTGATGTCATAAACCTTTACGGAAAAAAGGAGTCGTCAGTGTCAGTGCTTCGTAACAATCGACTGTTATCTGTTAACATACTTGTTTCATGAACATTCCACAGCATTAAATGTAACAGTAAACAGAAACATATAACGCTCTATAATTAATTATAATAAATTGCAAATGCTGCCAATTAGCTGATGTATAAGAGGAGTAAAAGACTTTCAGATGGAATGTTGCAGAGAAATGATGAACTTCAGCGAGGTACCTACATTAACCATCTAATTGTTGATTATTTGCCTACAACAGCATGACACAGTGTCTTAACACTTAATTACTTGTTAATAAAATATGTATAACTTGCTATTAAACACAGAACACAGTTCTGAGAGTAAAACCCAAGCATCACGGAGCATCACTTTCTCCTGGATGTCCACTCGTCTCTCAGTGCTGAGATGTTTCTCCAGCACCTTGAAGGGGAGGCGAGGAGGAATGTGTCCTGACTCGAACCGTCTGCCGTCGTCCAACATTCAGGAAGCCACAGAAACTTCAATCCGGAGCCACAAACTGAAGAACGTAAGAGGCCGTCCCGATTTATGTGCTGTTGTGTAACGTCAGGAATGATCTGAGGAACAGACGTGTTTAACTCTCACGTTCTAGAGTCTTCCTACTTATTGTCCTCATTGTATTGTACTTTAATAATAGGTTTTTTTTTTTTATAATTATTATTATTCTCTCTCATTCATCTGTTTAAATTTTGCTCATACATTGGTTGGGTTTCACAATAGGTGTTCCTTCTCTCTCTTTTTTTTTCTTTTTTCTTTATCATATTCTGCCACTCTTCTTTTTTCCCTTCCATTCTTTTTCCTTTACAATTCCTCAGACAATAAGGGACAATAATAATAATTTGAAAAATCCTTCACATACTGTATTGCTATCTAACAAAGTCCTTACTATGGACTGGTAAGTGAAAAGACATTGTTTTATACGTTAATAAGAATATAAAAAAAACCTTACACTGAAGCGCTGATGATGAAAAAAGGGGAAAAAAAAACATACTGTACTGTTGTACCCTTTTTATCAATTATCTCAGTAATTAATACATTAAAGGGATAATAAAGCTGTGATTACAGTAGCATCGATCCAGTAAAGTTTGATCATTATATGCTTGTTAATAGGGACACACTGGAGGGTCTGTAGTTCGCACTGATTGCACTTCAATGTGCTGAATTTGCAGAGCATTTATCGGCTGTTTTCTTTCTTTCTTTTTTTTTTCTTTCTTTGATGGAGCTTTACAGTAAGAACTAATGTGTTTAATACCAGCAGAGGGAGCTATACACTTTACAACTCGAGTCAGAAAAGGGCACTGCAGTCATTAATGTGAGATTTTTTAAATTGTGTGTGTGTGTGTGTGTGTGTGTGTGTGTGTGTGTGTGTGTGCGTGTGTGTGTGTGTTTCTTTTTCACTTTAGAATCGGACCGTCTGCCTTGCCTGCCTTTTAATTTGTG
>JAOVVA010000037.1:35335783-35347963 GCA_028565275.1 Leiocassis micropogon
AGTACAACAACTACAGTATGTGATATTACAGAGATGTCATTTTCTATAATAATAATAATAATAATAATAATAATAATTAACAATTGCAAATTAATATACATTAATGTATAAATTACAATATATACCTACTATGCCATGCTTATAACATAATTATGGAAATTATGCTACTCTAATTCCTTTTTTGATGACAAAATGATCACTAGATGTAAATCTCCCAGCAACTTATACATAGCATGACATTTCTTTATGACATACCTATGCCAGTCTTATGAACCCTGACTCTATGATTATATCACTGTAATAACCAGGTGCTTGATGACGTGGTTTGAATCATGTTAATCTTAGAAACAATCCCCAAATAAATTGTCACAACAACCTACTCACACCTGCCATGACACCTGTTTATAATAAGATTATGTCTCTATAATGATGCAGGGGCTAAAACATTTCAAAACTCTATAATGGACTACACCTGCTCAGATGGCATGACTCAGGGTTCGAGTAAAATGTTACCCATATGTACTGAATGGTTTATTACACCTGACATGACATGACGTGCTTATGACAAGATCATGTCAGTATTATGCAGTAGGGATTAAAGCATATCAATTAAGCATCTTACTCATACTCTAAATTATACTTAATGGTTTATTGCACATACAGCCTTATAACATGGTTATGTCAGCCTTATGACACATCATATTATTTTTACGATTTAGAGAATTTAAGTAAAAAGTCACCCTAAAGTCTATTATGGCAGTATTATGATACATTATATCAGGTTTATAATTAAGGGCTAAGGTATCATATCATTCTGGATATGTTTGTATAATGCTAAATAAAATTTGAATTTGAGTCACCACAAAATAATAGCTGGACACATAAACACATATGGCATGTTTATGTGTGTCTTATGACACTATATGTCTTATGTGTGTCTTAACATTTTTTTCTTGTGTCACCACAAAAGAATTACTAGCTAGCTCATGACATGCACATGCTTATGTCAGGGTTATGTCAGTCTTATGGCACACTCTTTAATCCGGGGTTCCAAAAAGGAGTTACTGCAAAACGTAAAAAATAATAAGAATAAGAATAAAAAAATATTAATTAATTAATAAATATTGGACAGTTTATGACCTACATGCTTATGACATGGTTATGTCAGTCTTATGCACATCATATTAGTTTTATGATTCAGAGTTCAAGTAAAGAGTCAGCACAAAGAATTACCAGACAATTTATCACACATAAATGCTTATAATATGGCTATGTCAATCTTACAATTCATTATATTACTTTTAAGATTTAGGCTTCAAGTAAAAAGTCACTCCAAAAGGGTAACTGGACAATTTATGACAAATAAATGCTTATGCAACTGCTATGCTAGTCTTATGACTAATATTTTATGCTTGTGATTTAAGATTGGTGTAAAGTGTCACCACCTGCTTATGTCATGGTTATGTCAGTCTTTTGAAACATCATGTTACTTTTATGATTCAGAGTTCAAATAAAGTGTCACCACAAAGAATAGACAATTTATCACGCATACATGCTTATAACATGGCTATGTCAGTCTTACGATCCATTATATTACTTTTAAAATTTGTAAGTAAAATTGGTAACTGGACAATTTATGACAAATAAATGCTTATGCAACTGCTATGTCAGTCTTATGACTAATATTTCATCCTTGTTGATTTAAGATTGGCGTAACGTGTCGCCACATGCTTATGTCATGGTTATATTAGTTTTATGACACATGATCTCAGTCTTTAGCCCAGGGCTCTGATGAAGCGTTATTTCAAAATAATTACTGGCCAGTTAATAACAAGTAAATGCTTATGTCATGGTTATGCCAGGCATACGACACATCACTCTATTCTTATGATTCCAGTAAAGAGTTAACATTAATGAATTGATGGACAGTGTATGACGCATGCATGTGTATTACATGGCTAAATCACATAACATTTTATTCTTATGATTTAGGAATTACAGTGAAAAACAGATGAATGTAAAAAGAGAAGAACTTGGACTGGTACGCAACGTCACATGCCTAATATATTTCTGACAAATATCTGGATTGAATTCAGTATTTTAAAAAGCTCTTTGTCATTCATGCATGCTTTGTATGCAAAACAACATAAATTCTCCCATGTTTTTTTTTTTAAAACACCATTGTCAGCAAAATTCTGACCAATGATAACCCTTGACCCAAACTTTCAGTGAGAATCCGATTGAGAACTCTGCACTTGGTTGGCGTGTGTCCAGTGACGAGGCCACCGGTTTATTTAACATGGTCACTCTTTTATGAGCCAAAGAGAAAAGGAAAGTCACACTTCATCCCTGTCATGAGGTGACGGACTGCTGAATAGTGCCGTGGCCTCTAGCCATTGTTTTCTCAGAGCGCTCTGATGCTTACTCAAGCCTTCAGCTGACCCACAGAACATTAGGTCCAGCTTTGCTCGTCGTCTCTTCCTTCCTCCCTTCCTTCCTCTGTTTTCCTTTCTTCCTCGACATGCTTTCGGCAGTGTGCGTGAGTGACTGCTTCTGATCTCCATGATGCTTTTTTGTCATAACAGGGGTCCTTGTTTAGCATTTCCCGTTTAGCTTCGTTATTGAAAGGAAACTGAAGAACAGAGGGGGACGTAAAGGGCAAAACATGTCAGAGTCACATAGTACAACATAAAAGTAGGTTTCAACAAAAACATCGGATTATTAAGCACAGAGTTTATAAAGCTTCATTACACCTGCGCCTTTCTGAGATTCTTGCTGATTTATGACTTTATAAATGTTTATATAATCTTATTGCCAGGTGTCAGGAAGGATTTTTTTTTTTTATGTGCTATATTTAATAGGTTGTAATGTGTTATTAAGCACTATGACAGTTGTCATTAGGTGTGTTTTATAACATCCATTATGAAACAAATGCTTTGTAAATTATGGCAGGAAATACAGTAGTAACATTATAATGAGACATAATGGGTCATGACAAAATGATATAAAATTATATAACACCTGCCATGACATGTTTACGGCATGATTATATCAGTCTAATGAAGCAAGTTTAAGGTAAACTGTTACTGTAGAAAAATCTCTATACAGTACGTAACCCATCATGACAACTTATTACTATATATCACATGTGACATGACTATAACAAGTAAAATGTGACCTGATTATCACTATACATACATGACAGTACACTTTTATGACAATGTATATGCAGATTTGTTTGACACAGTTATGTACAGTACGTATGTTACACTCAACACATCCCCCTTCCCTCGCTCAGACCCACGTTTTAGCTCAGATCTCTACACGTTTGGAAAAAAATCTCATCTTAACTGCCAACTAATAATGAAAACCCGCGGTACCGAACTGCTGTTTACATTAAGTGATTCATCCCCACTCCAGGACCTTTGTATCTCCATGTATGGTCACTGCATTGGACAATTTGCTGTCCTTTTCTAATCACTTTGCCAACCTGATATACTCATGTTTCCGGTGCTTGTTCAGTCGCTTGTTACTTTGAGACTGAACTACTGCAACTCGTTCCCGGCAGGTCTACTGTACCTCTGAGAACAAGTTGACTTCTGCAAGTGATCCAGAATGCAGCTGCACGAATTGTCTTCAATCTTCCTAAAATCTCCCACACCACTCCATTACTTTGCTTCTTCCACTGGCCTCGTGTAGCTGCCTGCATCAGATTTAAGACACTGATGCTTAAATGTAAAGCCAAAAACGGGCCATTGCCCAACTACCTTAAAGCACTTATCACACCCTGCACTGCAACACACTGACTCTGATGATCTAGCACTGCTTTGCTGGTCCCACCATCTCTCAGCGTGCATAGGCGGCATGCATCAAGGTACTATTCTGTTCTAGCACCTACAGTAGGTAGTGCAATGGACATCCTCTCGAGAGCTGAACAGTTGACTCACTGGGAGTGTTTAAGGGCATTTTCACATTAGGGCCCCAGGATGGTTTCTGAAAACACTTGACCCCAAAGCCTGGGCAGAACACAATTGTTCCATGCTCGGGAGCTGCTGGGCACAGATGGAATTAGATATGGAAGTCAATCGTGCCTGTAAACGGAAGTGGTCATCATCGGTGCGATCAGGCTCTGAAATCTCAGTCTCCGTATAACATGCACCAATCTCATTCTCTGACTTACACGGGCATAGGTAGATGAGAATGGTGGTCTTGACATTTTTTTCCCAAAATATGACTTCATCAGGTGGTCGGGGGTAGCTCACTGGTTAAGACATTGGACTACATTTCAGAAGGTCTCAGGTTCAAATCCCACACCTACCAAGTCCCATATCCCATAACTACCACTGGGCCCTTGTGCAGGACCCTTAACCCTCAGATACATAATGAAATAAAAATTGCTCTGGATAAGGGCGTCATTCTCTTCTTCTCTTGGTGTTTAAATGTGGCTCGCAAATAGTGCCCCCTACCTTCTGGTGAGTGAAAATACAAAAGTGTACCCGAGTACAAAGAAAAAATACTAAATGTATATGCTGGCTGGGGCGGAGTGGGGAGACGGAGCAATTGTTCCTGGGCATGGTACAAATCAGTCTAATGTGCTTAATGTGAAAACGCTCTAAAAGACATCTAAAGACCTAACTTTTCCTTCAGTTCCTAAATTAACACCCAAATAAGAAAAAAAAAACCTAAAAAAGTTAAAACTTCCAGTAGTGTTGTGTACTGATGTTCAGTGACCTAGTGAACCAGTAAAAGGATTTATTTAATGATAGTCACTTCAAAGCACGTATGTGCTGTAAGTCACTCTGGATAAGGTCGTCTGCCAAACGCCATAATTGTAAATGTAATGTACATGACAAGATTACATCAGTAGGGTTTAAAACAGGATCATTTCAATCTTGTGATGCAAGAGTTCAAGAAAGGGATCACCACAGAACTTCAAGTGAGATGTTAACACAGATGTATCTCCCGGACAGTTTATGACACCTAGCATGATACGTTTATGAGTTATAGCAGTGTTATGAGGCAAGGTTCAAGTAGTGTTATTTCTGCTTTAAAAAAAAAAGAAACGGCCATTATGCAGGTCATAAAAGCTGGAAAGCCATTTGACTCCTCGTGGCCATGCTGGAGTGAATTACCATAAAGGGTTATTGCAAGGTGCTATGGATTACCATGGCAATAGGCGGTGAGTGGCTATGGGCTGAATGACAAATCACCTGACACGGCACCACTCCGTTACACTTGGTCACTGAAATGAATGTCTCTTTTAGCGGGGGGTGATTATAGAGCCGTAGTCAAATTAACTCGGCGCCTAAATAACTCCTGCCCGGGTTTTGTGTGGGTCCTTTTCATTAAGCGCCTGTTTATATTTAAATCAGCTGGCACTCGAGGACTGGAGAGCGGCGACTCTATAAATCGCCTTCGAATTTTATACTCTGTTAGGAGTCATAATAATTATATCACAGCAGAAAGAAACGGATAAATGCAAAGCTGCGCTGTGTTTAATAACTGTTTATGTGTTTTTATTATAAATGTAGGCTTTATGAATGAGCATAAAAAAAGGAGTTAGGACTATGTCTCCGGATGCGTTACAGCCTTTCCAGAGTGAGAGAGGAGCAGAGAGAGAAGATCATACATCAGGATAACTAGAAAATGATTCTGATTCGTACATTTATTTTAGTCCATTTTTCCTTTTTCCTCAGACAATGCAAGATAAATATTCACTTATTAAAGCGTAACTGAAATAGACTGTGTCATGCATCAACCTAATAGCCTAAAGGCTCGGTTCAATATTGCCCACTTGAAGAGAGGCTCTCCTAATGGAAGAACTGACGTTCTCCTCGCCCAAACTCCATTCATCATGCCGGCCCAGCGTTCATTATACACTACAAAGAAATGCCAGTGAAAATGGTTAGAGCCATCCATTAAACTAAAGCGACAAGTGTTGGCGGATTATGGGAATAACACATTGGGGAAAATAGGACGCCGATACTCCAGCCATGTGAGGAGCAGGATGATAAGTGCCACCTGTACTGTTTTTTTTCCCCTTACACAATAGATCATCGAATGAAATGACAAAAGACTTTTTTTTTTTTACTTCCAGAAGCTGATGTCTCGCCTTTCACTTTTGCAATAACTTTTTTCATTCGTCTCCCAAGACTTAAACCCTAACTGTGGACAAAATTAGAAATGAGAAGCAAAAGTCCAGTTTGTGTGTGGCCTCATGGGACTCATGTCAGTGGTGAGGTTTTTAACACAAGGATGTGTTTTATGCTTTGAGGATAATAACATAAAAAAAAAAGTTATAGCTGTGCCAATAGCTGGCTTATTATTATTATTATTATTATTATTATTATCAATTAAATTAAATTAAATTTAAACCCACGGCCAATGATTTGAACATAGGAACTATACGTCACATAATTTTATGCAGCTCCTAAACTACTACAGTTCCTCAACCGCAGCTACATCACAGGAGTTCGTCATTGTGTTTCGAATTTTCTTCCAAAACATGTTTCCAATGTCATTTCCAAAAATTGACAACAAGGCACCTAATAATATGTTTCAATCTCAGAAATTTTGCTTGGTGTACTATCAGAACCTATCATGAAGCCTGCATAAAATGGCGTAATTGTGATGTTGCTTTTATACAGCAGCTCTACAAACAAAAAATGAATATACAGTATACTGTATATATAGTGCATTAGCGTAGCAGGGGATTATATAGAGAAATAAAGGGAGTTTCTCTATGCTTCTATATCAAAAGGTTTGATTTTGAACACCTCCCAGAGTTAAAAGCACTCTTGAAAGGCTCAACCAAAATAATTAGTCAACCAAAACTTACTTTTTTGTATAATGTACAATACAGTAAAGTGCATTGTGTTTAATGTGTAATATTTAATATCACATTCAAAACATGACATATAAATCACTCAATCAATCAATCAATCAATCAATCAATCAATCAATTAATCATTATTTTATTATAAAATCCTGCTTAGCCAGTATCTGGTCAGGTTTACTGTTTGATGTTCATTTTTCAACTTTTGCTTTGATGTAACTTCTGAAGTACTCCTTTATCTGTTCTGAAATTTGTCCTCAAATTAACCCAGTGTCCTTAAATTGGATGTACTCCCCTAGAGTCCCCCCGAAACACCACACCTGACCTCTTTCTGTCCTATTTTCGTCCATGAGCCTAGCATTATCCTACACTACGTCATGCTAATACAATGCCATTATAGGCACTCCACAATAGCAGTGATGTAAAAGGATTTAGACTGCCCCAGATCCAGGGCAGTGCTTTTCTGTGACGGCCTGTCCTAACACAAAAAGCATCGCTGAGTCAGCAGCGTGCTAAAGCCAATCGCTTGTTTGGACAAAAGTCTGGAAATCCAGCAGCTGCCAGAAATTAATGTTTTGGAAAGATGCTCACAATAGTGGGCAGAGAAACCCAGTCAAGGATATATATGCACATGGTCAACGGAATGAATCATTATCATAACTCTTCTGGCATCTAATTCATTAAATAACGACATAATTTAAAGATATCTGGAAAGTGGTAGTTTAAAACACTCTAATAGCCCAAGCCAGTCTTAGTGTCCCTGAGTGAACCGCAATTAATACGTGACACCAGCGTTCCTGCCCAGCGGCTTCCTGGTGTCTGGCTACAGGTCAGAAAAATCACTCGTCCCTGATCTGGATAATCTCGTCCTGCATTGAGGTTTGAGCATGGATGGCGTCCGTTTGGACACAGTGCTCATGGGTAATTACATGGTCATGAGACTTGGTTATGAAGAAGACAATTAGTGCTTGGCTTGGTTCAATGGTGATTTGCAAACACCAGGGGACACTGTATGCTGTTGAATCATTCAAATGTCATCACGGAGAAGGTTGCATATGGTTCAGATTTGCTGATCATACAGGCCAAAATGTTTCTATATTTCATATGACGCTTGGAAAAACCAAGAAACGAAGAAACAAAAGAAAGAGTGCATAAGTCATCATATACGTACATACATGCAGAATACTTACATAATCCTTCCATAATGAGGGACTTGCATCTTATTCCAAGTGGTAAGATTGTCATACTGTAAGTTGTCATTACAACTCATTTTAGTTAAGAGTCAGAAAACACACCTCATAATATAGCACTTCAGTGATCTTTACTGCTATAACCTTCCCTGTGTAACTGTTATGCAGCAAGTATGTCAAAGTCATTTCAATACTTTTACACAATTCTAAGATAAATTAAATTTTCTTAATTGAAATCTACATATTTTTAATTTTTCATGTTGACAGACATTAATGTCAAACCTTAGAGCAGATGTACGTAGCTTATTTAGAATATGATCAATACAGGCTTTATGACGGTTGGAATAAGGTGGTATGGAGGGTGTCACGAAAGGCTATGAAAGACAGCTCTACAAAGGAATATAACATTCATAACAATTAACAATTATGAAAAGAAATTGTAGTAAATACAATATTTAATTCGCCTTGTATTGATGAGAACCACGTTCTCCACTAGGCTTTATTTCCTTTTCCGAGTTTCCAGTAACAGCCCCCTTTCTTTTCCCTGATGCATCCACTCAGCGTCTCTCGCCATGTAATGCTGACTTTTCCTCTCGACACCGGCCAAGCCTCTAGCTCATCTGAGCGCAAACAGATCATGAACAAGGTCACCGTGGCGATGACGGATGAAAGGGGTAAAAAAAAAATAAATAAATAAATAAAAAAAGTCAGGCCTGGTGTGAATCAGGAAGTATTATTTTACTCTTCCTTCATCCATCACTCAGCGTGAATGACTTTATTTTATTTCACTGATTTCCATCTGAAAAAATGAGGGAAAAAAAATCCTTATGGATTTTATAAACAGCAAGCCCTGGAGTTGTTGCTTCATAATGAGTACAAATGATAACCTCCAAAAGGAAGAAGAAAAAAAAAAAAAAAACACCACGAGCCGCTACCGATACACATCTTCTCCGCTGTGCCGCTTCCAGATGCGTCTTACCGTTTTACCGTTTTATGGAGGTGGCTATGGGCCTTGTGGGAGATCTATTTTGCGCTGCAAATAAATCATATTTCAGAGCGTGTACCAACTTTATACCGAAGCTGGAAATAGGGCTTTAAGGGCCGATGAGTGATAGAATGTGGGAAAGAGCTTAGCTTAGCGTGCCAAACACAGCCAGAGTCAATAGCCCTTAAAGCAGGCGCTGGATAAACTCGTCCACTGAAGGTATTGGTTTCACAGACTCATCCCAGGTTAATTCAACCATACACAGTTCGCCGCGCGCTGTGCTTCACAGCCGCTGGCGTGGGTGCAGAACAAGCCTTTAGATAAAGAGGCAGACACCGTGGCCCCGCTCAATGTTTCCTTCACTCCAGGAGGAAATAAAACACAAGTACGAACGCTGAAAGGTACGAATGTGGAACACGGACTCTATTAGTGGAAACAAAGTAAATAAGATGCTCTGGTTTTATTCAGACATTCAGTTCTTTTTTCACATAAAAAAAATATATATTTATTACTCAGTGATACAGTGTAAATTGTAACTAAAGGATACAAATATTATACAAAAAGTTTTGGTGGCCATTATTGCATACATTCAACCTTAAACAAGTTTGCTTTATATATCATGAGTTTAATAACATTCCTGTGTTCATAGCCTCTACATAAGACATTCATAAGTTCTAGCATGAAACTAAATAAATATAAACACCAAAATAAACAGTTACCATTTCACCAGTTCACTGTAAGGGTACCATACTGTTCGAAAACTCCTTAATAAACCCTTTACGATAACTGACATTAAGCTACATAATAATTTTATTTCCTCTAAGAAATTCCATCAGTTGTACTAAAGATGGCTTTCATCTATTTGTGATGTCAAGAAGAAACAAGTCTTACTCAAGGCTATATAAAGCCTCTGTTATGTGTGTATTGTTCAGGATTTCTGTACATTAGAAAATCATTACAGTTGCTTAGTTTCATGCAACCAGTTGCTTCTCTTTCTTTTTTATTTAGTATTATAACTTTCATGAGTACATTTCTTACGTGTACTGTACCTAAGGGGCTGTGGTGGATCATTGGGATGAAACTCCGGGTTACTGATAAGACAATCGGCGGTTCAAGCCCCGGCTCAAACAGGCTTCCATTGTGGGCCCTTGAGTGCGGCCCTTAACCCGATCTGTCCCGAGGAGCTGTATCCTGGGTACATTCCACTGTGCTCTAATGGATATGTGACAAATAACCAACATAACTACTGAGTCTGTTAGTTTAATGATGAAAAAAAAAAAATTCTCAGATTAATAGCATTACATAACACACACAAAGTGCACACACCCTTTATAACAAGTATTAACATTACATAAGCAGATGTTTGTTAGTTTTATTTTTTTTCTTGTATTATTTTAAGTGTGGTGGTGGTGTGGGGGGGGGGGTGTACAGGTATGTATGCCACATACACTCATACCAGAGTGTTATAATGCTTTATAAAAATAGAATAAAATAGAATAGAATATCTTCTATTCTATTATCATTTGGAACTCGTGTCCAACAAAATTAGCTGCTTTACACATATTACACAAGATACACAAATGACACTTTATACACTTAACACAGATTATGTAAGAAACAGTTAAGCATGTTGCACAAAAAATAAAAAATGTTACATTTATTGCATATTGTTTATATTGCACATAAAATTACAAATATTACACAAGATTTACGCAGATTACAGATAAAGAGTTCTCCCAGATAATTTCACATAAACTTCACTAAAATGTCATAACAACCGTCCACTCATGGCAACTGCTTGGTTTCTGTTGGTTATAATTATTTCCTACCTAATTGTCTCTTATGACAAACACAAGAAGCTTGACTTATACACTTTAAAACACTACATAACACAGATAAACCCAGTTAAGGCTCAAAATGGCATAAAATAACACTGACATTAAAAAAAAAAAAACAAAGATTGAAAATTGAAAACATTGAAACTTACTTTCGTCTGTTTGTGGTGTCTAACTGACATAACGAGGCGAGTGACAAAGATTTTCCAGGATTGTGTTATTGCAGAGTTATAGCAGTTTTTCCCCCTCTTTTAAATAATTTATGTTCAAACGTACATGAATCCTGCACTCTTTTTATTAATAATAATAATAATAATAATAATAATAATAATAATAATAATAATGGAAATCAAACCAGAAAATAATCTAAGCCAAGTCAGATCTGTAAAACTTTTGTTTTTCTTTAAACTTGCATCATTATTACAAACTCTTTCAAACAAAGCAAAGAAGGAAAAAAAAGAAAAGGAAAGAAAAGAAAAAAAAAAAGGAAAGAACTTCCTCAAAGCCACGCTAGCCCACCCATTAATTATAATCTTATGGAAATAGGGGTATTTCAGGCTTCTCCCTCCATCCCTAATTATTTTTGTTCTTCCAATACTTCGATGTCCCATTTACACAGAGTCAGATCCCTATCCCCCCCCCCCCCCCCCTTCTTCTTCTTCTGCACTTTCTTTAAGACTTCCTCGCTCATGTAAAAAAAACATAGACAGGGTGGTTCAGGATCAGGAGCTGGGTATTCACACTTATCCCTGTGTCCTGTATGTGTGTGTGTGTGTGTGTGTGTGTGTGTGTGTGCAAAGGAGGTGTGTGCAATATGAGAAGATGTGTAACGCTGAACTGGACTGCTGTCAAATCATACTGATGGATGTCTTATTGAGAGAGACAGAGAGATTTTTTTTTTTTTAGAAATAAACTTTATTTAACAATATTCAACCTACCAAGGTCACTATATCACAGTGTACAAACAAAATTCAGCTTAATAATATTTAAACAATTAGTTCACCTTCAAGTACAGTACAGATAATATCTTTGTAACACCACTTTAATTTAAAAGACTCCACATCATTCATTAGTTTGTAATACTGTAATGTACTCAACACCAACCCTGGCTTTTAAAAGTGCTTTAAAAAGAAGTACAGCATCCTGACTATGTCTGTCCTCTATTCTATTTTTCCTTGTGACATAAATCGCAAGTTTAGCTTGTCCACGAATAAAATTAATAAGCTGCCATTTAATTCTTTGTTTTTGACAATACTTCAATCCTAAAACAAACATATTAATAGTGAACTTTTCTTGAAATCTTAAAAACAGATTTCTCAGTAAAACAAAAAATGA
>JAOVVA010000037.1:35359224-35378308 GCA_028565275.1 Leiocassis micropogon
TAATATATAGTATAAAATGTTAATATCCTTAGCAAAGATTCTGTTATTTATAAACATAAAAAAGAACAAGCAAAAAAAAAAAGAACGATATCGGTAATATTTAGTAGGCATGTTTAATATCATAATGGAAATATACTGTTGTCTTGGATAATAAATTAACTTGTTAACTTATTGTTAAAAATTTGTATAAAACATTGACATCATGAGCAAAAAGCTTTGCATTACTGGTCAGTTTTAATCAAAACAAACAAACAAACAAACTAAATGTTTTAATCAAAAACAAATGTTCCATTTAATTATAAAAAAGTTTTAAAAAAAGACCAAAATTTTGAAATGTCGGCTGTGAAAACAAAGTTTATACGTTAATTTCGTCCACACCACGAGTCTGCCGTGTATCGCATTAACACGTGTGTACGCATTCTTTACTGCAGAGATTAATCGGCCCTCATATACACATGTTCCTGAGAATAGCTCTTAAAACCTTTAGCGTGCCGCATCTGACATGGATTTGAAACAGCAGTGTGATAATCTGCACATTAACGTAAACGTTCCTGAAAGAAATCTCGATAATTACAACCAGACCCTTTTCAGAGTTTCAGCGTCGAGGGTCCTTGTGTGATTTAAATCACAACACAAAACATAACGAGTGAGACTTTAGGAAAAATGTCCAAGACAGTTTTTCAACATGGAGGTCAACAGCTTGCAGGTTAAATGACAGCGGACATGCGAGGCCGTTAGTTCCTTTAGCAGATCCAGATGTTACACCATGACTAAAAAGCGAGTGGAGATTTGCTCCGAGCCATGCATTTAGGGAGCGGGAACGAGTGGGCGTGCATTAACTCTGGACAGTAATGGTTATGATCTGGAGTTCTGCATTCTCTTATTCCACATTATAATGGATGCTTTGGAGACCAACCACCTGAAAACAGCAAATAGTTTTTTCCAGGCCCATCAGTCTCCCCCTCTGGAGGTGAAATCCTGCCTAGTAGGGTTAAATGGTGGTGATTGTCTTGACCAGAAGTACTTTGTTACTGTATGTTACCAGTATGTCTGGGCTTTTCATTTGTTTTTAGGATGAAGTTGCTTCCAATTGGATTGGATCCATCTCTTCACGAAGTGGCAGAAAGAATTCTTTCTGTAGATTTCTAAATAAAAAATCAAAAGTTAGAAACTTATAATGTCTTCTTTAAGGGTTTATTGGACAATTAAGGGTTCATATCTTTAAAAAAAAAAACCTACGTTGTACATTTTGACATAGAGGCTTTAAAGGTTTCTGCAAAAAAGGCAGCTGGAGAAGCTTGAAGAATTCCAGGTAGCACATACTGTAGCTACCCTATTAATTAATTAATGCATATATTCTCTATAAAAGATACGGTTTTTTCAAGTTTCTTTCAGTTTTCTTATGTTATTTAAGCATGTAAACTGTAGGTTCTATAACACTCTTATATAAGGGATCTTATAAACACAACTTCCCAGAGACACCGCTAAACTGTAGGTAGTAGGAAGAGCAGTGCACCACACTTACCCACTTACAACAATCACTATTAGAAAGAAAAATGTTCTTGAAGGCTCTTTAAAGGTTCATTCAATAATTAGGGATTATAGCGTCCATAACAATTTCAAGTAGGTTCTACTGTAGATGGAACCTTCAGGGCTTTCCAAAAGAAATAACTGAAGAAGGCTTAATGGTTGTAAGTTTTCTTCTTCTTCTTAAATTCAGCCAGCCTTCCATTAATCCATTCATCTGTCCATTGTCTATACTGCTTAACCATGTATAGGGTCATGGATACCTGGAGGGCTTAAGGTGAGGCACAAGATTAGTCACACACACACAGACTAAAGGTGAGTTTATAACCTAAATTTGAACCTCAAACCCTGGAGGTCTGAGGAAAACAGTGCTAATCAAAAAACTGCCATGCCATCTCTTCTTCTCCTTCCTTTTCTTCTTCTTCTGCTTCTTCTTCTTCTTCTTCTTATTAGTAGTAGTAATAGTATGAGGGCTCCTTGAGACGGACAGCTGAACTGAAGAACTCAAATTTTTTTCAAAAACGTATACCGAATTTCTTTTGGTGCTTATGACAAAGAAGAAGAGAAAATAGTGATCAAAACAAAATATTAACTGTAAAGCACAACATATCCCCAGTGTAGCACCAAGATGTGAATTTTAATGTGTTGTTCGGTGATATTTTATCAACGTGGCAGTTTGTTCTGTTTGTTCAAGTCACTTTGCTCAGACTGTGGTGCTTTCCTGGCGTAAACCATCGTAAATTCGATTTTGAAACATCATGCCTAGGCGTCCCTTCTCTGCAGTATGTGCAGACAAGCATGAAATAGGCATGGTTAAGATATTTCATGTTCCACTAAAACTACATCAAACATGACAGCTCTTTGTTCCCGTGCTAAGCAGCCTTCAAGATTCAGAATCCCCGATGCTGATAGAACACAACTGACTGGATGTTCATGACGGGTCCAGATTCTGCAAGTGAGACGCTCGGCACTGAATGCAGCTTTGTGCCAAGGAAATGCTGTCATGTTTGTATTTCATCTCCTGAATCCTCTCTGTGCTTCCTGTTTGGTTTTCCAGATGCTCTCTTCATCCCGCTGCTTATTCAGGACAATTACACTGCAGAGAAATGACTTTTTAGTATGTACAGTATTGTGGAAGAGGAAACAAAGCATCAGCATATACAGTACTAGACAGAGTTTTTTTTTTGTTTGTTTTTTTCATAATACTTTGTAGCTTTTGTGAAAACATAAAACACCCTATTTCGTTTAAAAGAACTTGGTGGACTGGAAAAAAAAATCAGCCTGGGAATTTAGCATACAGTACATATAATAAATAAATAAATAAATAAATAAAATATTTATAGCACAAAGCCTGAGATTTTATTTTTTTTATTTTTTTTTAATTTGAATAAAAGTAGCTCAGGCACTTTTGCATGATAAGTTTATTTAAAGGTTCCCTCAGAGAGACAGATAAAGAACCTTTAAGGGATCTTTATTCTAGAAAATGGTTTCTGGAAGATACCCAGTTGTACACCCATTACAGTACTACTGTATATTTACATTTACATTTAAGCATTTGGCAGATGCTCTTATCCAGAGCGACTTACAAAAAGTGCTTCAATGTTTACATCATTGGATACATACTTACACTGGGTTAACTAGGTTAATAACTAAGTGCCATTAGTCCAACACAACTGGGAAAAGGGTATATTCTCCAAGTACTGGAGAATATACTGTATAAAATATATATAAAGTATATAAAAAAGGTTGTTTGAGTTCTTTAAGGTTGATCAGATAATTAATGAATTGGAACCATAGAAAAAACCTTTGTTGCAGGGACTCTTCAAGAAATGGATTAAATATGCTTAAATGTTTGAATTCCTTTAAATGAAACATTTATTTAACATTTATGGAAGGAGTCTCAAGTGTCACTGCTTAGTAGCAGTTAGACAGAGAAGCATACTGTATCAAGCTGTGTGTGCTTGTCTTATTAAATAGAGAATGTAGAGAAAATAGATGAGAGAACGATTGTTTATCGCTGCTATAACACAAGTGAGATCGTTTTTCGCAGGAGCTCAACAACATTAATACACCTACTGTGTACATGTTTTGTTAAAATACGAAAGATCCCATATCTCAGCATTAACATGACAGTGGTAGTCCTGACTCCATAACTAGGGACGAAACCAATTCTACGCAAAATTTAAACAACTATTTAAAACTCACAGCTTTGAATTTACATTTCAGTTGTATAACTTGCTTAAGGTTTTAAAGTAAATATTACGCTGTAGCACCAAAATACAACTGTACAACCCTAGTAGTTTCCCCCTAATACAGACTCAAGTGTTATTAAAATGTGTCCTCCTAGCACATTTCCCACAGAAAGCTCCTTTTTTTCTCATTTTAGATAGTGATAATTTGCTCCTAAATGTTATACGGCACCCACAGGGATTTAAAATGTCACTAAATTAATGTTTAATAACATCGGCTAGTCAGATTTAGCTTCCATAATCGCAGAAAGAATTCACAAAGGACCTCGGATTAAGGTTTTTAAATTAAAGACACATCTTCTGTACATTAGTCCTGGGCTACTTAGTGAGTGTCCTCAATCCTGGTCCTTTCAAACAGCTCTCTGTTCTCTGTCCCGGCACATCCAGGCTAAGAGCTGGCTGTTACCCGCAAATGTTATTGTTTTTAAATTGCATCATTAGGCTAAATCTTTTTTTCGCTAAGAGACAAAGCTCTGAGATCCCTCGCTAACACCCGGTCTGACACACACACACACACACACACACACACACACACGCGCGCATTCATCTGTACTTGCTCCCACTTGTATTAACACTCTCTCTCTCTTTCTGTCTTTGTTTCGTGAAAAGTCACTTAATTCGCATTGAGTCCTTTATACTTGAGGAGGATTTGTCAGCGGCTGTGACGCACCGGACAGCTTGAGTAAACACATTATTAGTAGAAATGTAAACAGTCACTCAGAGGAATGAGGCGACCGTAAGCAGCTTGCTGGTGACAGGCGACGTTAATAGAGAATTGATGCCCGGGCCGGCGCTCAGGCTAGAGCCATCAAGGAGCAGATAAACCGAGCGTGACGTTGAAGAACGCATGCTGAGGCAGAGAGTTAGCCACAGGCCCGCTCCTGTACTTTTACTGCATAGGGAAAAAAAAAAATCATCATTAAGCAAAGTGCAAAATCAACTTTATAAAAGGGAAACGGGAAACAGGCCAATGAAATGTTTTCACTGATTTAGCCATGAATTTTATGCAAACTTCACTGCGGAGGCTGCAGCACATTATGCTAATCCATAGCTTAGTTTTAGAAACTGACCACTAGTGGTCCTCGCTACGGATTAAAATGATCATGATATTTGTTGTGATTATTTAGACTTATATCCTGTAGTGATCGTGATCACAACACATAAATAACACAGACCTGAACTTTTTTCTTTTTCCTTCTTAGCAGAAATACTTAGCATATAAACATTGTACATAACTTTACTACGAGGTGGTATCAAAAAGTTTCGAGATTTTGCAACACACCAGCAGATGATAACACTTTCATGAGTCAGTGTGCCAAAAGACATCGCACTGTGTACATGGGGAGCCGTGTAACTGGTGATATTCTGAGCACGTGCATAACCATGTCTGCTATTTCATCATGGACAGCAAGTTAGAGCAAAGAGCGAACGTGCAATTCCATGTGAAACTGGGCAAATTTGCCAAAGAGACATTTGCCATGATTCGGCAAGTTTATGGCGATGCTGCAACGAGTCGTGCAAGGTGCCTCAAGAGCGGAAGAACCTCACTGGAAGATGACGAGAGATCAGGAAGACCTTCAATGAGCTCAACCCCTGAAAATGTCGGCAACATATGCATGGTGAACATCAAAGAACAATCCACAACATTGTTGTCGGTATGTCATACAGAACAGTCCAGGTGATCCTCACATGTGATTTGAACTTTCGCCGTGTTCCTGCCAAGTTCGTCCCCAGGCTGCTGACCCAGGAGCAGAAGGAACATCATGTCGAAGTCTGCCAAGAACTTCCAAGCCAAGAAGGATCATTACCGGTGACGAACCTTGGGTGTACGGGTACGACCCAGAGATGAAGCAACAGTCTTCACAGTGGAAGAGCTCATCATCTCCACGACGGAAAAAGGTGAGGCAGGTCCGCAGATCGACGGAGTGCATGCTCGTCATCTTTTCGAAATGTTCAGCTTTGTGATTCGCAAATTCATCCCCAGGGGCGAGAACGTCAACCTACTGTAAGGTTTTAAGGCATCTGAGAGAATGGCGTACTGCAAAAGCGATCGTATCTGTGGCATGTAAATCTCAAAACATTTTGATACCATCTCGTAATTATCTTTTTAAATGAATTCTAATAAGGAATGGTTTCCTTAACAACCGCTCGTTAACAGGGACTTGTACTACAAACCTGCCACATAAAGTAAATTTCTAAAAAAAAATTCACATACTCACTCATCATCTATACCGCTTTATCCTGTATTCAGGGTCACGGGGGGCCTGGAGCCTATCCCAGGAGATATAGGGCACAAGGTGGGGTACACCCTGGACAGGGTGCCGATCCATTGCAGGGCACACACACACATACTCACACACTCATTCACACACTACGGGCAATTTAGTTTAATCTGCATGTTTTTGGTCTGTGGGAGGAAACCGGAGTACCCAGAGGAAACCCACAAAGCACGGGAAGAACATGAAAACTCCATGCATACAGAGACGGGAATCAAAACCGGACCCTGGAGGTGCAAGGCGTCAGTGCTAACCACTACCCCTCCGTGCCGCCTCCGGAAAAAAAACTATTAATGAATAAAAAAAATCATTGATATGAGAAAAGTTTTCCATACGGAGACTTTTAGTTTAGTTAGCATTTATGGAAGGAGTCTCCAGTGTTAGAACTTTGACAGTATACAACAAAAAGAACGGTTAAATTAAAGCCACATTTATTCCATAAATCAAGCTGCGTTTTTTTTTTGTTTTGTTTTGAAATGAGACATTTCTATAATTGTAATTGATTTACGCCCCTTTTTTAGTGCGCGCGATGCTGCCCCCTAGTGCATGCTATTTTGCGCGTGACCTACAATTCTCATAAGCAGAAGTACAAATCATCCCTGAGGCATATTTACAGACACCTATATGTTGAAGCAGTGGGTCAGACACCCCTAAGCACGGCAGTAAAGCAGAGTTTAAGAGGCTCAGCGGTATACCCCTTTAATACCACTAATTCTTATTGTCATTTAAGAAGATGAGCGGGGCAGTGGGTGGACAGGGATGAGCTTTTTTACTGCAGTGTACTCAGATTTACAAGCACATCTCTCTCCATCCCAGCGCTCCAGCATCAGCAATCGGACCGGACTGAACAGAGGCAGAGCGTTCATGGTCTCCCAGAGGGGTGTGGTTGTAGATCTACAGGACGAACGCAGGACTGGGGTGACAGGTTTTCCCACTGATATTACTTTTACAAATCTGTCTATGAAATAAAAGACATGTTCATTTTCACAGGTTTCTTTTACAGCACTCTGTGTGCACGTTTCTGATAAATCACTTGAAACATTCGAAAGCTACAGCACATTTCCCTGCAACATGAATAACCTGAAATCTAATCATTCAAATATTTCAAAGATTGTATTACTTTAACATTCCTGAGTGAAACCGTTTACCATCACACGCTCGAAACGTCCTTTTCCAGAAGCCGTCTGTTGTAGATTATAAATATAAATGTACACTTTACATGAATTACATGAACACCCTTATGAAATATCTGGTGTATTCTACAAGGCACATGAGGAAGAAAAGTAGGTTCTAGCTCTCAACCTCCTTTATTTCAGCAGTATTGTGATGTGATGGTGCTGTTTACTTTAAAAGTACAATCCTATTACTACGTATATTCATTTATTCATTCATCTTTTATACCTTTTATCCTCTGTACAAGGCCTGGAGCCTATCTCAGGAAATTTAGGGTACAAGGCAGGGTATACACCAATCCATCACAGGGCACACACACTATGGACAATTTCTGCATGCTTTTGGACTGTGGGAGAAAACCAGAACACCTGGAGGAAACCCACCAAGCACAAGGAGAACATGCAAACTCCATGAACACAGACCCAAAGTGGGAATCAAACCCTCAACCCTGGAGGTGCGAGGCCACAGTGCTACCACTACACCACTATACTGGACCTCTTACTATATATAAAATTGAATATAAGTTTACTAAATACATTTAAGCAAATTATCAGAATTTTTAGTATTCTCCTGCTATTAGCATGATAGTTAAGGGAATGCTAGTTAAGGGAACTTTAAGTATTTGCTTAAATGCATTTATTTCTGAAGTGTATTTCATAAATAAATGATTTAATTTAAATAAGCAATAGGTAAAAAGTGTTTGTGCATTAAATCATTTAAGGTTTTTTAATTAGATCAATTAGATTATGTTAGATTGTTTAAAGATGGATTTTTCCAAATTTGTATTTATTTATTACATTGTTTTTCTTTTTTTTTTTTAAAGAAGAGTTTTTTTAAACAAAATTTTCCATTTTTGTTTTTTGATTTTTATTGTTTTTCTTTTTTCAAATGTTTTCAGTTTTTTTATACAATTTTTCATTTTTTAAATTTTTTTCCTTTTTTTCATTTTAATAATTTTTAAAATCTTTTTCAATAATTTTTTTCAATTTTTTTCTTTTTTCAATTTTCTTGCATTTAAAAAAAATATAGGCTATATTTCCATTATTTTTTTAACCACAAGAGCTAAATGGCATAATAATCATGAAATCGCCAGTTAGTGTGCTTTGTCATAACCAGTGGTATAATGCAGAGTGAATGCATACTGTACTTATTTTACAGTCAGCAATGTGTACTGTATACCCACTTCTCCTTCCATGCAAGTCTTATGCATTAATATTTTTCAAAAATCCCATTTTGTTATTTTAATATTGTTTAAAGGCATTGATTTGGTTTACTATGCACAGAATAGTAATATGACCATTGTGACACACGTCAAAATATGTCCTCTTTAAAAAACTAAAATAAACAAAATAACAGGGAAGTTGAAGTGAACTATTCAAAAAAAAAACCTTCCAGAACAATATACAGTGGAACCTTGGATTACGAGCATAATTTGTTCCGGAAGCTCGTATTCCAAAACACTGGTAAACCAAATTTAATTTTCCCGTTAAGAAATAATGGAAACTCAAATTATTCGTTCTACAGCCCAAAAAAATTAATACATAAAAATAATTAATACAAAATATAAAGTAAAAATAAAACAAATGAACACTGCACTTTACCTTTAAAAAAAGTAAAAACAAATCCCGACAGATAAGTGTTTCCGTTTATGCGCGCTGTGTGTGTGTGTGTGTGTGCGTGTGCCCACACAGCGCCTGGGCACACGCACACACACACACACACACACACACACACACATAGTGAAGGGGCACGATGTCAAATTACGCGCGCGCACACACCACAGGATGCTCGGCGGCAAAACAAGAAGCGCATGCGTGATACATGATACTCGTAAACCAAGACAATGCTCATTTTTCAAGTGAAAATTTATTAAAAATCTTTGCTCATCTTGCGGAACACTCGCAAACCGTGTTACCCGTAATCTAAGGTTCCACTGTACACACAAAATGACTAGTGCTGACAAACAGAACAGATTACAAAATACATTTTCAGTTCAAGTGTTTCATCTCCAATGGACAACCAAAGTCCCTAAAACCGAGAAAAAAAATGATTGAAATGAAATAAGGAACACTTACTGAAATTGTAGAATTAACATGTCTATTTTTATTCCCCTGGCATTTGATTTGTAACTTTATTTACAACTCGTGCGTAGATCACCGTTTAGAATCCTGAACCACTACGGCAGTGGGACTACATTTCTGTTGCGATAGAAGCTGCAGCAGTAAAGTCATTACCATAAAACTTTGCATAATAGTGACTGAAGCCATAAACTCTCTCTTTCACATACATCATTCATGCGCTGCAAAGACAGAAAGGTTCGGGAGCTCAGAGCTCTGGAAATGTAATCACTGAAACTGGCAGGCCTCCATGTCACCGCGGCCTGATATAGCGGTGAAACATTTTACTTGTGAAATTAATTTCTTAGGCGAAGAACAATGCCGAGCGGGTTGAACATTAATAGAAGTGTTTTAAATTGAATCAATGCATGGGGTAATATTTCATATCTTCAGACGCTTTCTTTTGCTTTATAAGAGAAGGATAAGGATTGAATCCAATTAGCCCTTCTATGTTTTCAAAAGGCTGCAGCGAGGAATAGGCTCTTAATTGGCCGGAAGGCAATTAGCAGAATTAATCCCGCTAGAATTCTGAGAATACAGCCAGATTTAAAGAATATTCCCCTGATGGATTTATTAAAGTGCTTTTTTCTGTGGTAATAAATATAGCGCTTTTATTATTTTCTTATTTAATTGAGTTCTTGTTTGTTGTATGCGATTAACACGATTTTTTTTTAACAAGTCCCTGATCTAATACATTCACTGACCCCTATCGTAATGGGATTAAAAAAAAGAAAGAAAAGAAAGAAAAGAAAAAGAGCTGAGGCAAAGACGCAATAAGATGCATGAGAAAAGAAAGATCTAACATGGAATAAAAAGAAAAGCGAAAGGATAGACAGAAAGAGGAAAGAGTGCGTAGGTGAAAACGGATCGAGGTATGAATGGAGGAGGAGGAGGACGAAGAAGAGGAGGAGGTGGTGGTGGAGGAGGAGGAGGAGGAGAAGGACGAGGTATAGCCATAAAGGCTGTAGTCATAGTGGCGTCCCCATTTGAGTGAAAATCCAGATCGTCTCCTGGGGGCGCAGGGTTGCTCTCGCTCCTTCGCGCTCCCTCCTGAGTGCTGTTTTTTGCGCCTGTTTCGATCCATGGCTAAATGCCCTGCATATGGAAAATGGATGGTAATAATCATGGATGAGTAATGAGAGACTGAGTTTGGTGGGAGTGATAACAAGAGGGCAATAAAGATGAACCAAAAAAATAAAAGTAAATAAAACCTTGAATGAATGGTTAACGGAAAAAGCGTGCATTTCTAAGCGGCTAACAGTGACAGATGATGGTGTGCTTGGTTTGGCTTCTTTATTAGGATAAAGGAACGTACACTGAAGGACGGGAGTCCATAGAGAGCTAGCCGCTAACATCCTGTATGAGATACAGGCAATGTCAGCGCTGTATACGGATTAGGCCATGTCCTTCGCTCTCTAGGGGAATTAGAGGAGAGTCGACACCGGCCTGCTGCCAAGTGTATTAGTATAACGTACAGGTGCCAGGTGTGTCCTCCTTTCAGCTATTAACCCCTCTGCAGCCTCAGTCTGGGGTTATTCTTTCTCTCTGGGGCAAGGGGATGAACTCTGTCTCTATCAAGGTGGTCAGAGTTGGCCAATTCTGCAAAAAAATTAGGACGTTTACCCTCCATTCACACTAAGAGATGATTAGCTGGGTGTAATAAATAAACAGAAATTTAATAATACACTAATAGGTGCATTGGTTGTTTAAGTAACATCAGCGTCAGATGCTTGGATTCATACTCACTTTGTTCTCAGATTTGCAAAGCAAACCATCTGCAATAGCTTTGTACACACGACAACCACACCATACGCTTTCCTTCCATTTTTTTCTTAGAAATGTTCGATCACACCCACCGCAGGAATAGTGATTACGCATAAGTGCATATAAATAATATATGATATAATAAGTAGAGTGTCTCGGGAGGCCTGGAGTCTATCCCTGGAGCCTACCCCTGAGTACATGAAGGAAACCCACCAAGCATAGGGAGAACAAGCAAACTCTTCACACACACACAGACCTGAAAGGGAGACTCAAACCCTCTACCCTGGACATGCCATTTTAAACTGAGTAACATGGGTAGATATTTAAAATTTCTAAGATTTTTTGTCCTGTAATTAACATCCTGGAAATGTTACTACCTCAAAACGGCTGGTATGGCAGTATTGGGGATTCAGGATAGGCTTTGGGTTCAGCATCGTCCTTATCAGGATGAAATGCTTGTGGAACTAGACTGACAGAACGAATAGATTTGAATCCAACATGTAAAGTGCAAACATCTGCCCAATACTTTTTGTGTTTCATCCAACTAACCTTCTTTCAGCTGCTCCCATCAAGGGGTCACCACAGAGCACCATTTGGCACAGTTTTTACACCAGATGCCCTTCCTGACACAACCCTCACATTTTTCTAGGCTTGGGACCAACCCTGCTTGCAGTGGAAGGGTAGGATGGGGTGTGGCAACCCACCACAAATAGGGCCCAAACCTGGATCCTCAGATTTCCAAATGAGCAATACTGCTGTAGAGCCTCCTCCACCTGAGCTGACTATATCTACATCTACATCTAGGCATTTGGCAGACGCGCTTATCCAGAGCAACTTACATTTCTTTTTCATTTTGCATCTGAGCAATTGAGGGCTAAGGGCCTTGCTCAAGGGCCCAACAGTGACAACTTGGTGGTTGTGGGGTTTGACCCTGGGATCTTCTGAACTGTAGTTCAATACCTTAACCACTGAGCTACCCCTGGACTATATACTTGAGAAATGAAATGCTAAAAACTTTCATGTATGCTTTCAAGTCTTTACACCTTGGCCTGGACCCTATTCCAGGAAACTTAGGGCACAAGGTGGCATACTCCCTGTCAGGTGTTCCAACTTATTGTAGATCACAGGCTCACACCCGATCATACACTATGGGCAATTTCAGCCTACTCTGCATGTTTTTACACTATAGGAGAAACTAGATCACCTAGAGGAAACCCACCAACCACTGGGTGAACATGTGACCTCCACACACTCTCACTCACTCACTCACTCATCATTACCGCTTAATCCTGTATTCAGGGTCACGGGGGACCTGGAGCCTATCTCAAGAGACTTAGGGCACGAGGCGGGGTACACCCGAGGGACAGGGCGCCAATCCAGGGCTCACACACATATTCACACTCACATACTCATTCAGACACTACAGGCAATTTGAGAACAGCAATTAATCTAGTTTGCATATCTTTGGACTGTAGGAGGAAACCAGAGTACCCGGAGGAAACCCACCAAGCACAGGGAGAACATGCGAACTCCATGCACACAGAGATGGGAATCAAGCCTGGCCGGGAATCGAACCCAGACCCTGGAAGTGCAAGGCGACAGTGCTAAACACTACACCACCGTGCCTGAATTTTAAAAAATAGAAACAATAATAATAATATAATAATAATAATATTATTATTATTAATAATAATAATAACAATAATAATAATAATAATCATCATCAAAAGTGCATCATTGGAGACGTCTCCATTGTTCATGTAATCAGTCACTGAATGCGGTAACAAGGTTTACTCCTTTAAAATGGGCCTTTTTAAATATTTTCTTTGGCCTTAAGTATTGTTAACACAAATCTATCAGAGGAAGGGCAGTGATCTAAGAGAATCGTGTCGTTCTTTTGATGGTCAACACACTTTTTTTTTTACGTTTTAACTTGAAACGTATACACACGTACACAAACCACAAAATACGAGCATAACGTCTTTAAAGTCTGCCTTTAAACAAAAGCCAACGACTCTTACGTAGGTGGAAAAAAAAGCAGATATTTTTGTACTCTGTTGATGCTATCGGAATAATTCAAGATCGAACACCATGCTCTTGTGTTCTTGCGGTTCAGTGGGCGTGCTGCTTGTTCGGTCTCAAGACGTCCTTCATTTGAATACTGAGACCTGATTTTTATCTAGGTCTCCATGGTGTTCGCCAGTACAGGAAACCTGTGAGATTAGACAGAAGTCTCGTAGATAGGCACAGCTTTAGAGTTTGCTGGGTTGCAGTCACAGTGGAAAAAGTGAAAATTCTGCTAGATTTACAAGCATGCAATGTTAGATTGGAATAAAATATAAAGCAATGACTTCACTGAATTGTCTTTGAATTAATGTTACATTAAAGGGTAATTGAAAGTTCATAAACATTTTCTACAAACATTCTGCAGATGTTTGATGTTTGCACAGAATGTGTAACTGGAACAAGATGGGACATTGGCAGAGTCACCACATGATGACGATCATGATGGCTAAACTAACTAACTATATATAGCCAACTAACCTCATATATTGGTTAGTTGGGTAGGTATATATATATATAGTGATTCTCAGTGGCTGGATATTATATATGGGGCATCGGGTTAGGGGCCTTGCCCAAGTGCCCAACAGTTTCAACCAGCAGTGGTGGAGCACAAACCACCAACCCTCCAATCAGGAACCCAGAACCTCAACCGCCTGAGCCAACACTGTGCCTTGTTGTTAAAAACATATCAATTTAATATTAGTAATATTAATAATTAATAATCAGTTCCAAGATCTTAGAATGATGCATCAATTTATTATTCAATAAAACATAATGAGTATGTAAAATATGTATTTATTTATTTATTTATTTGATTGATTGGTTTCCTAAAGAAGATGCGAAAGAGGAAGAGGAGGAGGAGAGGAAGAAAGCCCTTTTGTCTGTCATTTGAAGACAAACCCGCCAATGTTCTTTACAAGTTTTGACATAAACCTTTCACAAATCCTACACAATGGCCTTTTTTTTCCCAAACGCACTGCTTATGAATGTACAATAAAGGCTCAATGTATACACCCTTCAAATAAAACGATTCCAGAAATCCAAATGCAAGTCACAACGTCTTCATAGCTCATCCTGAGCAGTATTGATGGCCTGCCAGGACCAATAAAGCAACAGTGCATGAGAATGGGGTGGAAGTGGAAGTTTGTTGTTTCACCCTTGGAAAAAAACAAAACAAAACACCAATATGTTGTTCTGAAGCTGTATTTCCCTAGTCTCAGTTAGGAAAAGTGATAATAAAAAATATATATTTAGCTACACTTTTTTAAAAATGTTTTGTTGTGGGTGGTCTTTCCCAACAGGACAACCGCATGTGTTGGCGCCGGCGATGTGGTCAGTTCTCAGTAAAAGTGATTGACTGCATTGAGAGGAGTTGAGAGGGGGATTTTTCAGCCTTGTGGTCCTGATTGCTTGATTCCTCCACCACGCTGCCAACCAAGAGGAAAGCGAAGCGAAGTACGGGGCGTCTGGATGCGAACGCGACACTGGAACGGCACTCAGCAGACCTTGCAAAAACAGTCGTAAAGAAGCTTCGAGAGGATTTCGTCGGTGCGATTTGAGCCTCAATTCCTGTTGTAAACAATTAATAATTTCCTTGAAGGTTTTATGAGTTAAGGCGCTAATCGTACTCACCAACCCGGAGTCGTAACGTCATCGAATGATTCTTTAATGCTCCGAGAATGGCTTTCATTTGCTCTTGTGGTTCTTTACCGAATCCACGCTGTAACCTCAGATTATGGTGTAATTATCAGCCCATGTGTATATCTCCTACACCTTCCAATAATAATGGTGTTGAAGTTTCCACATAACGGGTTTCACAGATCGCTTTAAAGAGTTTCCTGTAACATCTACCCACATCATTTCCTGCTAGGATTAAGTGTGAGGTGAATATTGTATATGATTTCAATAAAATCCAGTGTTTTTTGCTTCCATTTCTTTTTTCTGAGAAAATTACCAGTGATTGGTCAGTATAAGTTTATTCAAAAGACATAAATGACAACTCAAGAGTGAATGAGCGCCTGTTAGCTTATTTATTTTGCCTAATCATAAAGTTATTACAGTGATTTGTAAATATTTCCAAGTTTCATTTAGTAAATTATGACATCATGCTTTTTATGCATTTATATTTACCTTGAATGTCCACGCCTTTATTTATGCTCATCACACTAACAGTTTTGCAAAAATTACATCTTTATTCTATTAAAGAATACCATTATGTGTTCTCTTATTTGAGTTCCTGTTTTCATTTATGTTACAGCAACTTGTTTCCCCGCCAGTTCCTTTGCTATATATAGCTTCTCAAAATCCTCCTTTCATAAGGGATAAAGCAACATCTCATTACAGAAATGTAATCAAGCACGTCTAACCAATCAGAATGAAGTATGAATATACCATGAGTTCATGCACTAGTAGAAAAAAAAAAAAAAAAACACATATGAACTTGTAACTCGCCGACTGTGTGTCCCTGAACAACCTTATCAAACCCACGCTCGCACCCCAGGCCCGGCATGTACGTACACGCTGTGATCAGAACCCGAAGACAGTCTTGCTGACGTCACATCTTAAGTACTGTAGGAACCCCACAGAAACCACAGGCTCATTTTCCAGTGGCTATCTCAGTGTGGTTTTGATCTTCTTAGGCAACAGAGTGGGAGGAATCATTAAAGAGCCTTTTAAAAGCTGGTGGTTCGTGGCGTTATGGAAGAATGTTGAGCTCTTACTCTCACCGATACTGTTTCTAATTTGACTCATGTTTCCCTTTCTTCATTCTCTCCGAACTTCTTGAGGTTAGTAATGTCGCCCATTTGCCATGCTCTGATTTAATTTTTAGATCTGGTCTTTAAATTCAGACGAAATGGAGAGCAGAGCATGCAGTTAATGTGTCATGTATGGTTAAGTGGATACAATCTCTTTGTTAAAATTTATGATGTATGATAT
Source organism: Leiocassis micropogon (assembly GCA_028565275.1). NCBI lineage: Eukaryota > Metazoa > Chordata > Actinopteri > Siluriformes > Bagridae > Leiocassis > Leiocassis micropogon. Next base: position 35,375,332 of record JAOVVA010000037.1, read on the forward strand.
TTCCATCCTCCGTCCTCCCTTCTCCGAGCATCGTCTGGATGTGGTTGGTGTAAGAGAAGTAACTTCCCATTCTTGTCAAATCGCAAGCTCGCTATGATTAACGGGCAAGAAGATGTTGGAGTTTCTGTAATGTCTTGACAACATGCAGGTCATAGACAAGAAAAAAAAAAAAAAAAAGTAAATGCCTGCTTGGACAAATGTGCCTCATTTTTTTTTATTCCCAGCTATAAGTATGTGTGGACAAATCGAGCTGAAATGATCATAAATATGGCTGTCGTGTTGCCAAATGGGGGCCCTTGTGCGCTCGCAGCGTGGATCCTGAGAGACAGAATGCCCGTCCATGTCTCGTCGCACCACCTCCCCGTGGTGGTCGATCAATTTGTCACACGCAATGGCGGAGCATGACGCCCAGCTGTATGTTTTACTTTCACTCCATTTTTTTTTCTCTCCCGCTTGTGCAAAGTACTAGAACTTCCCAAGCCCTCCCATGTAGTCCCACTGCCCTGTGTTAAATTCATTTAGTTCTTTTTTTTTTTCCTCTTTTTTTTTTTACTTTATAGGTAATCGCGTTTCCTTGTAAATTATAACTCTGGACATGCTTCTCAGTTTGGCTGGTTGCTTTGACATGTTAAACGGAAACACTCAGTCTGCAAATTCACTTTGCTAAAAAGCAGAGCCGGGTTGTGTTTCCCCTCTTTTGGCTACCGATTCTGCTGTTATAGGAAAATAATCAACGACAGAGTTAGTGTTACCACCCGGGTATTGGACATCCTGGAATGTTTTATTCCTCTCATATGGTATCAATATGCAACCAATTATGATTATGATTTTTCTGTCTCGCTCTCACTTACTCACTCGCTCATTCTTTATATCGCTTATCCCATACAGGGTAGTGGGAGGCTTGGAGCCTTTCCCAAGAGGCTCAGGGCACGAGACAGGCTACACCCTAAACGTCAGGAACTTTTACATTACGACAGACCCCCTTATCCAGACTTACATATTTATCTTATTATACATCTGAGCAGGTGAGGATTAAGGGCCTTGCTTTAACAATCTAACAAAGACCAAGCAATACTTAGTAGAGTTTTAAGACAGAGAGTAAAGATGATAACATGCTTACAGAGAATCCTGACAGATGCTGTAGTCAGACTCTAACGCAGCACATCTACGCTTGTAGAGGACAATTCAGATATCGTAAGGGCGTTGAAATCAGGGTAGAGGGGGGTTCCTTGGGCTAAAGCACGCACCTATTTGGATGGTAGGTTATCAATAGGGACTTGAGTGGGTGCCATGCCCCCTGCAGTAGTTTATCTTGGGCTACTGGATGCCCCTGGTGAGAGGGGTCATGCCCCTCAGCAGGCCAGCGCAGCAGCTCTCCATTAGAGAGTGTGCTAACCTTGCAACTACAGTGTGACATCCTCATTTTTCATCCAGCCGCACCTTTCTCGAGCCAAGCACAGGTGGGAGGGGGGTGAGGGGTGAGTGCTAGTGATACAGCTACGAAAGTAAAGAGACAGAGGCGGTAAAATATGAACTATAAGCATAGATGGGCTTCGACGAGAGCAGGACGTTTACCTGGGATCAGATGTGAGGTGTAACTTGCTTCTGTATGGTTACTGTATGTTGCAAATCATTAAATCTTACCTGTATGTTGTAGGATGTGATTTATCCATAATGCCATGGGACATTTGCCATGCCATCAGTTTGTATGCATTATACAATAATGTTTTAAAATTTATTATAATTATTTATTATTTTCCACCATTTACTTCTGATCATCAAATTTCTCAAAGACAATTAGACGTTGTTAATTTTTGCATGTCAAGATGTTGTTGGTAGTCTCTCGGCTGCTTGCGTCGAGGGGTCGCCACAATGGACCATCCGCCCCGCAAACAACTTTGGCACATTTTTTACGCCAGATGCCCTTCCTGATGCAATTCTCCCATTTTATCCGGGCTTGGGACTGGCATTGCATCCAGTGGCTGGGGTTTGGGTATTAGGTGGGACTCAAACCCCGGTCTTCCATATGGCAGGTGAAAAACCTACCACTGAGCCACCGATGCCCCTGTATGTGGCCGAGATGCATATTCATTATTTTTGAGTAATATTATATATATTTTTGGAATAGCTCAAATTTATAAAATCAACTAAAAAACAGTTTACTTTAAAGAATTTCTGCCAAAAACACACAATCAAAACACAACCATAAGCTGTTCAGGTTGATTTACATTCCCTTCATCTTTATTTATGGAAAGTAATGATCCTGGAAGGGAGAAAAAAAATCAACCTCACTGTGGAAATAAGAATATTTAATGGCTGGTCCATCTCACATATTCATTCCTCTCATTAAAGAAACATTAAAGTGACTTAATTACTTCAAATTGTATACGTTTGATCTTTGCTAGGTCTGATTCTATGTATATAAGCCTTAGTGTTTATAAACACAGGGTTAGGACTAACAATCTAGTATGCTGTCATTTACTGTAGAAAAGCCGTTAGTTCACAGATACACTCATGAACATATATGCGAATGAACAAAGAAAACAAAGCAAGTTCGATTCCCGGGTCATGCTGTAACCTCTCGCAGCCGGAGGTCTAGAGAAAGCTGATTGGCCGAGCTCTCTCATACCCCTTTTCCACTGCTCTGGTTCCCGTGCCGGTTCCCAATTTTGGAACCAGTGCCGCTCTTTTCTACAGAAAAAAATTGGTGCCGGTGACCTAAAATAAGCACCGAACCGGCCCCTAAACTCTGCTGGTCTAGTTGCGAGAACCCGTGACGTCACGAGTGGTGGGCGGAGTTATAGGGAGCGTTAAAAAAAATGGCGGAGACCCAAAGTCCGTTAATGTGGAGCGCGTTCAAAACAAAAGATTTGCCGAGATTCAGCAGAAATTGGAAAGTACTTTAAGAAAAAAAAAAGTGTATGAGGAAATAAGAGAAGAACTAATAGTCGCAGGCTTCACACGCACAACCGACCAA
>JAOVVA010000037.1:35378408-35389752 GCA_028565275.1 Leiocassis micropogon
GTGACGTATTATCATGCAGCTCCCGCTGAGCTCCTGTCTAGTGTAAATGCGGGCCGGTTCTCGGTGGTTCCCAGTCCGGCACCTGGCACCAGCAGCAGTGTAGTGGAAATGAGGTATCAGAGGGGAGGGATGAGAGGTACTTAGTGCTTCCGTACTAATTAGGGCTCTACAGCCAATCAGGGGCGTCTGTGAGCTCACACAAGTAGAAGGGGCGGTCGGAAAAGATGAGGTCGGCTGGGTCTTCAACCCTCCTGACTGAGTGGTAGTAGTAGCTTAATATGGGAGCCCCCTAGTGACGGGGAGGAATTGGACATGATTAAATTAGGGAGAAAATCGGGGGGAAAAAAGTTTAATCCAGAGGGATTTTTGAAGGAAGTAAAGGTAAAGCATTCAATCCCAGGAACGCGGTAGCAGCTGTTAAGCATGGGGGTGGTAGCATCATGCTTTGGGGGTGTTTCTTTTTTCCTGCTAGTTGACCTGCTGCATTGTAGATGGAATGACTCCTTTGGAATTAGTCAGCAAATCATCAGGCTGAACAGTTGAAACTTGGACATAATTAAGTTTGACTCTGTACAATGACCTCAAACAAACTTTAAGCTTTAGCCAATCAACACTGTCGATGACATAAAGCCAACAAATGCAACTGAGAAACATTACCTCTGGCTCAAAGACTGGCCAAATATATCTAATTTTTTCATATTAAATTAAGTTAAATATAATTTAAATTAATGTAATTATTAAATGAACAATTGTCTGACTGTGACAGGATGAAAATTGACTAAAGTTTGATTGTTTATGTAACAACTTCAGCAGCAACCTCATTTCCCCTCTCTTCTGTTCCAACCACTCAAGCATTCAGCATCAGCAGTATACTAATCACCGGCCTGATCATCTGTCATCACACGTGCCTGTTTTTCACTGGTTCATTCCTTAAGTTAGATGTTTAATTATTTTTTTTTATGTTTAAATAATTCATAGGTCGCTGTGTGGCTTAACAAACAAAAAAACATTCCTCTGAAACCGCTCAGGTACAGGGACTGGACTTAAAATGAGAAACATAAGCTTGCAAAAAAAAAAAAAAAAGCTAAAAAAACGTCCTCCAGGAAGCTTTGAGAACTATCCTTCAAGACTACATTAAAATACAAGAATATCTGGCTCTTCTGAAGCAAAATCTGAAAAAAATGTGGAGGATCAAAACTTTGTCTCAGTTCTGTCGATATTCTTATAACTTACATGGGTGCTATAGGGATGTTTCACAATCGGCAGTGCATCAGTAACACAATCTGACATCAACAGGAAATTGTGCATCTATAACCTTGACACACACTCCCAGGGTACTGAAGGGTACTTTTCATTTTTCTAACATGGTCCCATTAGTATGCACGTATCTTTAGAACTTTAAACAACAGTGGAAAGTACACGTGTAGACCTTAAGGACCAGTCTAAAAAAATAGTTTTAGAGCTACTTAGAGCTAGTATTAGTCTAAAACATCAATTAAAACAAACAAGTACATTAATTAACAAAGGGAAAGGACCTCATATTCACAATCGGGTTGTTTAGCTGCTTAAGGTCGTTTTCTGGCCTTCAAAATTAGACAGCGTTAAAACAGCTCATGAAAGTTAAACCAGGAATAAATCTTACCAGAGCCATCACTACGTAAATGATTAGACATTTTGCATTATTAATAACAGCAGATTTTTAATTTGCTTAGTTTGATGTACAGGTCATCTGGCGATTGAAACCATAAAATTAAATCAATACCTTCTGATGAACCAGAAGTGAGAATCCAGCAGTGCTGTGGGGTAAACCATGAACATTTTGACTCAATATACACCAGTCCGCCATAATTAAATATGGAGTAGATCCACCTTTTGCCACCAAAACAGTGATGCTCTGTGTGTGTTCCTTAATTTTGTGAACTAGCATTAAAATGTTTTTTTTTTGTAATTTGATTTACATTAGCGCTTCTATTGGATCAGACTACACGGGCCAGCCTTCATTCCCCGAGTAGATCAGTAAGCCTTAGTCACTTATGACCCTGTCACCGGTTTACCAGTTGCCCTTCCTTGGATCACTTTTGGTACGTCCTGACCACTGCAGCCTGGGAACGTTCTTCAAGAGCTGCAGTTTTGGAGTTGCTCTGACCCAGTTGCCTAGCCATCACAATCTGGCCCTTCTCAGGCCATGTCCACGCGTAGCCAGGTATTTTTTAAAACTAAGGTTTTTCTTGGTGTTTTGGCCTTTCGTCCACATGCAAACGGAGTTTTGGTTGTTGAATACAGAGGTTTGGGAAGACTCCTTCCAAAGTGAAGATTTTCCCAAACTCTGTTTTTCAGTGGTGTAGTGAGGACTGGGGAAATGAGATTTTGATGACATTGTCATTGAGGATATTTTGTGCAATGGCGGACAACATAATCTAGTTACTGTGTTAACATTACACGTACATACATGCTCAGGCACAATGAACAGAGGTGCCTGAATGTACTACTGTACAAAGCTCACTGCTGCTAAATATAGAACTCCGACAACACAGACCCCGCAGACAGCGGCGGTGGTTTTGGACGAGACCCGACGGACTTCTACAAAGAATTTTTTGTTTAGGCTTCTGATTGGTCCCCTGTTGATTAGGGACGCTCCTGACAGCACAAAACAGGGTGTTTTGCGTTTTCATGTGAACAAAGACATTTTGAATACATAGGTCATATGGACAGAATAATAAAAAAATAAAAATAAAAAAAACACGGGTGGACATGGCCTCAAAGTCACCTAAATCCTTATGCTTGCAATTTTTTTCTGCTTTCGACACATCAACAGGAAAAAAGGTTCACTTGCTGCCTAATATATCCCACCCACTTTCCTGTGCACATTGTAATGAGATATTGTAACTGTAGCTACTGTGAGAAGGGCCAGTCGGAGAGCTTCTGTAGATCTAGTTGCTAAAAAGAATAATACTGGGTTCCATAGAAAGGTGTCAGGACACACAGTGCATCACTGTTTTGGTGGCCAAAACAGTGGACCAACTCAATATTAGGCAGATGGTCAGAGTATTATGGCTGAGCGGTGTACAAAGTCTTTATTTAAAAAAAAAAATCCAATTATAGTGATATTTTTGCAGGTCAGAATCTTACAGGAAAGAATATTTGAACTGCGATTCTCAGCCTTTGTTATGCCGATTCAGTGTCCCTTGTCCAAAAACCTCCCTGGGTCCCGTCTTTGACTGTGTGCCTCGAACCTTTGTCTGCATAATCAATCTGGCCTGGCCTTTGAAGAAATTGCTCGAAAGAAAAAGCAAAAAAGCAAAATGGACGAGGATTGAACATTTGCTAACACCATGCACCTCTCTTGCCTGTGTCGCTAACAGCCTCTGGGATGATTAAATGGACGTAATGTATATTCCTCCCCAAGTTGGCCTCTGTGTGTTTTCCACCACGCGTTCCTATTCATCGCAGACGGTAGTGTGATCCATCACGGGTCGCGGTGATGGATTGCCGTGCCCTTCATAAGCTGCTCCGGACACGCTCTTATTGTATCCTTTTACTGCTTTCGACTGACGGGCCCGGCTACAGTGGCGGATACTCTGCGAGAGTGTGATGGATAGGGGGAAAAAAACTACCCTACTGTACGTACACGATATCCAGCACTGGGGTAAAGAGAGAGAGCAAGTGAGGGCCGGAGAGAGACAGAAATAACATGCTGAGATGTGGATAAACGAAAGGGAATCATCATGGAAATACGTGGCTCTTCTGCTCTTTTACATTTTCTTTTAAAGGGAAAGTGTTTCTTTGATGAAATATTAATGCAGAATTTGCCCCAGGTGCTGTTATTTTAATACCTGCTTGCCCCTGAGGACTCGAAAGGAAAGCACTGGATCATAGATGACAGCTTTCTGCAGGAATGTGTTTGATAAATCTTTAAAGGTGTCGCTGTATGATGATGAAGACTTCGCTACAGATGGCTGGACAAATCAGTTGCCTGGGTGATGGGACAAGAAGATCTTATCTTTCTCTCTCTCTATCTATCTATCTATCTATCTATCTATCTATCTATCTATCTATCTATCTATCTATCTACTGTATCTATCTTTTGATCTATCTATCTATTTTTATTTGAAGAGTATCATTCTGAAAACAGTGCCTTTATAACAAGTTTGTAAGGTCTGCATAAATATTTTATGGAAAATGTATGAATGTCAAAACGTGAAAGATGAAACTGTATAGCTTTGTCTTCGTCTTTAACTCAAATGAAATTTTTATTTGTATAGCACATTTACCCTTCTGGAAAATGTCACAAACCAGATTTACAGAAAAACAAGTTCAGGATATACAATAAAAAAAATAAATAAATAAAAAAAAAATGGACACGGGCATGGTGGGAAAAACCCCCTGTGAGGTCATGAGCTAGAAACCCTGAGAGGACTCAGACTCAAAAGGGAAACCCACCTCCACTTGGGTTGATTCCAGATAGCGTGACCGTAAACCAGTCCCTTCTATAACTGTTTGCTTTGAGGTTCACACATCAAGCAAAACTGTCCTCAGAAGTTGAGAGCAAAACATAATCAGGCATGCTTGCTGTCACGTATTGTTTAAGGTCAATCCACATTTTGTGCAGAGTGCAACAAACGTCATCTGTTATCGTCATCTGTTATCATTCTGAGATAATGTTATTAACATTCAAAACACTTTGCAGCAGGTTTGGTTCTGACGCTAAAACTTGTGACTATACAAAACGCAGTTATAAAAAAAATGCAATGATGTATATTTGTTTTATCCAGCATGAGAATGGGTTTCCCTTTTGGGTCTGGTTCTGCTCACAGGGTTTTTCTTCACCACCATCACCTCTGGCTTAGTCATTAGGGACAGATTTATAAATCTTACATTTTCAGCTGGGATTTATACCTTTTATGTGAACCTGATTTGTGACAATGCTCACAAAGGGTAATGCAAATAAAATAGAATTTATTAACTAGAATAGAAAGTGCGTACAGTGCTTTATAAGAGTTGTAATTTTTTTTTATTAAAAAAAAAATCTTCCTTCCTTTACAGTACCTACAGTATGTTTGGATGCTGTCTTCCCCACTCTCACTGATCAGGGAGCCCTCATGTCTGTGTTTCCTAAATAGACATTAAACCTCACTTAACCATAATTTATGATTCCTCTTGGCCTTAAAAACCAAACTGAAAGCGGCTCCCTTTTCTTCTTGCTACCGTCCTTGATAACGTTCTTGGGAACCATGGTTCACTAAATCTTAAACAAAATGCAAAAAATAATGTAAACTCGCTTCTCTTGGCTTTCAAGTTATGCGAACAAGTTTTGAACGGCTCCCGGACGTCCCGCTCAGTTTGTTCGCTTGTATGCCGAAATTGCTTTGTATGCCGAGGCAAATTTCTTGCAAAATTAATTTTTTTTTAAGGCAAAAAGACCATGAGACTGGGTGTTCATATGACGTGGGATCACAGTCACTACAAATAGTAACGAGTAATGGTTAAGCATTGTTATTCCTATGCATGTTTACAGAAATATGGCAAAAAATATGGTTCATTATTTTTTTCATAAATCTGCGTACAGAGTTTTTTTCTTGTAAATGCACCATGTTTAAATTAAACATTCATTGTAACAGGACGTAGAGCCCTATTGTGTATAAACGAGTTGAGAAAGCCGAGCTCTCGTTAGTGCAGGGTGGAAGAATAAACCCTTTAATAAAAGAGCTTAGAGACAGAGACGGGAAAATCCACATCATGAATTAAGTTTTGATTATTTGTAATACAGCAGCTTTAATCTGATATAAGCCGAGGCTTCGCTCGGCTCCGAGGTCCAGCAGTTCGCTCAGGCTGTGTTGAATGTTATAAACTCAAATCACAGAATAAAGATACTCATTTTAAAGACTTGTTAATGAACCGAGAGGACTTTAGTAACTTTGCGTGGTTGAGACTTATGCTTGATTAGGAAACAGCCTGATTCTTAATCTACTCCAATTCACAAATTCTAACAGGCTGATGGTGATTAATGTGACACTTCTGATTGGTCAGAGGATGTTAATGAGTTTTCTGGAACTCATGGAATTTAGCTTCCTGAAGATCATGCACCAAAGACGGTTTCTTCATAGCTTTATATTTTATTGTACTAAAATATGAATCTGTTGAAGCTACACAAGCTCGAGATCATTTGTATATGTATATAGTAACAGCTCATTCACAGGGACTCGTTCAACACATTCAGTGACTCAAATGATCTAATCCTGGTAGTAACTGTGTAGGACTAATGTCTGTAACTGCTGAAGTTTCTTTAAGAATATCTTTACATGTTAGTAAGGAGTCTCCAGTGTCAGAACTTCGTAACATCCATTTATTATCTGTACTGCTTAACCTGTGTAGCGTCACACAACCCGTCATACACTAGGGGTGATTTGGAAACGCCAGGCTGATTACACTGCATGTCTTGTCTACACTCCACACACACACACACACACACACACAGAGCAAAGGTGTGATTTGAACCCCAAAACCCTGAAGGTGAGAGACGACGGTGCCAACCGCTAAGCCACCAGGCTGTTCTTTGTTACAGTAAGAAGTAAAGTGGGACAGAGGAGTTTTTCGCAGTTTACAGTTCTCTGTAAGAGAAAGAAAGAGAAAGAAGAGAAGCTGAGGAGGGAACGACTGTTTAAAGCTGCTATAATGTCGTTTAAAATAGAAAGCAACTTGTTAGTAAACATCAAATGTTTAAAACATCAAAGGATAAAAACATATGATGTAATGTTCTGTAAATGCCAAAATTAAATTATTGCCAATTTCTGGTTGTACAAGAGGAATAAAACACATTGGGAGATTCTGTCATCACTTTACATTGTTGTTGGTGTATACTGTACGTACAGTATACACAAGGGACGGTAATAAAATTGTTATTATTGCTATGAAAAAATAATGAAATGCAAATGAACATTGGTCATAAGCTTAGTCCTTCTCTACTGCACATCTCCTCCACCTAAGGTCGACACACTTCTCCAAATGATGGATGAGTTGGTGTGTGTGTGTGTGTGTGTGTGTGTGTGTGTGTGTGTTTGCTTCTCTTCCTTAAATCCTGACACATCTCACATCTCAAGCTTCAAGGACGATCTTTAATTTGAAGATGCGTCATAAATGATTAATTTAATATTGATGAATATTTAACATTTCTTAATAAATTATAATGCATTCTTTTATTAAGCACGGCCTATTGCCAGGTCTCTCTCTCTCTCTTTCTCTCTCTCTCTCTTGTGTGTTTGAGTTTATTACACATTTTAATCCCACTGTTTTTATATTTTTAGATAGTCGAGTATAAGCCTAAATAATGTTTTATGCGTGAACATAGAACTTCCTGTGAAATAACTCATTATGTCATATTGATGTTCATATCTCTTTGAATTTACAATACAAATATTATGTTCTATTATAAAGTTATTAGTTTTATGCTTGGCATCAAACAAACATTCTTGTTAAGATATTGATTCTCTTACAAAATTTAAGAAAGCATAAAACAAATACAGTAGAGAAATCAGAAGCGGATGATGATTTGAAAAGAAAAGAAAAAAATGAAAAGAAAAAAAGATGAAAAGAAAGCAGAGGATGATTTGTGAAGAATGTTTCTGTTAGTTACCAGGTTTCTTTTTTTTTTTTTTTTTTACCTTACGTGCGAAGTGTGTGCTTTGTAGTCACTGCTGATTCTCACATATACAGTAGCTGCACTGAACATGATAACCAAAAAAAAAAAAAAAAAGCCAACTACTGTTTTTTTGTGTTTGTGCCAATTTTGAGGTTTGGGTCCCTTTAAGAGGTGACTTGTATCTGGTACACGTTGTTGTTAAAATGCAAAGTAAACCTTGGTGATTTCTCTTTCATCAGGTCGCACAGTAACCGTCCCGGCACTCGGCAACTTCTGTGTATGAGCGAAACAGGAAGCAGGGGAGGAAGTGGCTGCATGCAGAGGTTGTGTGTGGCTTCTTAAAAAATTACCACTGCACTACATATCTCATGTGCGCGACGCTTTCAGCTTTAATTCCACCTGTGGCTTTTCATTATTGTTTCTGAAGTAGACTCTGGTTGTGCTTCGGAACTATTCTTTATGGTCCAGTCTGTTCTATGAATATTCAAGAAAAAAAAATAAAAATTCTATCAATCCATAACAGTCCTGTAATGACTGTTTACAGAAACATATTCGACATTTTCATCATATGTCATCCCTAACGTCATCATCTGATACATCGACGAGCAATATGACAGTCGATTTCCAGGAATAAATCAGTGTTCATTGGGGGAAATCACACGTCTCACTGTGCTATAGGAACTTGGTTGAATTCTTGAACCTGATTGGCCAAAAGGACATTAGGTGTTTATTAATATGCTTATTCTAATATGATATTATTTCTATAGTAATGCCCTATACAGAAAGACTTGTACATTGGACGCACCACATTATTATTATTATTATTATTATTATTATTACACTGCTTCATCATGGTCAGGGTCACGTGAGGCCTGGAGGCCTGGGGTACTGTACACCTTAGATGGGGTTCCAATCCACCACAGGGCACACATTCACACTACACACACACTCATTTACACACTACAGTCAATTTGGGAATGCCACTAAGCCTATATATGCTTGTCTTTGGACTGTTGGAGGAAACCAGAGGACCCAGGAGAACACCCACCTCAGAATCCACAGCACTCAAAGAATTCGTTGCCAACATCCTGGTGCCAGACACCACAGCACACCCCCAGAGGCCCTGAGGCACCACGCCCTGAGGAGCCAGAGCACGAGGGCCGTCCCAGACCGGGTGGGTTTAATGTTAATAGTTTTACTGTTATGGCTGATTAGTCTTGGATTCGTCATGTGGAGCGTTCCTTGCAAATGAGCTGTTACTATAGAAACACTAATGAATCAGAAACACTGTAACCCAGTTCATGTTACATCTGGAGCCACTAATTAATCCACACCTTCTGATCTGAGACGAGTCCATTCATACCATGGTATCAGTTATCATTATCACTAATTGTCATGACAGTCATTATGTTTGATGTCATGCTAATGTTTGCTAAGTGTGCGCTAGTTAATTAGCATATTACATAATCTGCTGTGACATCAAACATTATGACACATTGATTAATGTTTTAGTTGTTTGGTTGAAAAAAAAAATCCGTTTCGGGCTCACGTCATTACTCTTCTGCGACATTTAATTCAATTTGTATTTTCTGTCGTTTTTGACACGGATCTCGTTTCTTATTTAAAAATGGCAGCGTGCGTGATGGCGAAAGTGCTCAGTGTTTGTAAAGACGCACTGCTTTACTGTGGGGCTTTAAGCGAAAGGTGCAGGAAATCCGTCAATGCCTCGTCTATCCCGTGCCGTAATCATGATTTATTCCAGCCTAGAGTGAAACGGAATCTAATCACTGATTTATTACACAAAGTAGACAAACATCTCCCCGTTTTTTGGTCGTTGTTGTTTGTTTGGTTTACTCCTTTATAAGGCCAACATAGCTGTAAATATCTTCATGATAAAGTAATCCAATGGCCCACAGTGTCCTCACTGCAGTGTATACTGTATATAACGTTAAGGTCCAAATGTCTGAGAGCACTGATAAAAATGCTGTTAATTATTAAACATTCTTTTCTACTTTACTGCAACTATCACAAATTATCTTCCGGATCATACTGAAGTATAAATAGAATTTTTTTTTTACATCGATTTTACATTTTACATTTACACAGATTTTAGTTTAGATCTTCTTTTATTCTCCTTTTTTTGTTATAATTGCAGTGTCAACTCAAAACTCAAAACTGATCCCACAAGGCTGTCCAGGAAGGTAATTTATTTCCAGCTTATTTGCCTGTTTTTACTGAATCCTAAATGAAAGTTTACCAAAAAGTGGAAGAAAGCTGAAACTCATACACAGGTACTAACCAAAACATGGGAACAAATTGTTCCTCAGATGCACAAATTAACCAGCACACGTGAGCAGGTTGTACCTCAGATGCACAAATCTGAGATACGCTTCAACAGAAGAACGCTTTTGTACCAATCAGATAACAATGTGGTCAATGTCACACAGTTGCTTACATTTAAACAGGGACTTATAAATAGCTTAGAATCCAAAAAGTTTTGTGTGTTTATATGTATATATACTGTATATATAGTATATTCCAGATATTAAAGTTTCTTTCTTTGCTATAATAATTACAAATTAGAAAACCTTTTGTTTATTTACAACTTTAACCCAACATTGGTAGCTCACAACAACTTTTATAAACATTTTTAAGTTTGCTCAAGCAAAAAAAACTAAACAATTGAGAAAAGACATCTATTTGTATTTCAGCATGTTATTACAGTATGTTTAAATAAACATGCATTTATCATTATCTGTTGTTTTTGTATTACCATTATTTCTTACTACATCCATCAATTTCTGTTTGTTTGTTTGTTTGTTTGTTTGTTTGTTTGTTTGTGTTTGTTTGTTTGTTTGTTTGTTTGGGAAACGTTATTACCGTATATAGCTCAGGAACCTTCACTGACCTCGATTTGCATCATAAAAATGACAAAAATGAAACATTTTGGGGAAGAAAAGATAACACAAAAGATTTGTGTTAAGAGGGTAAGAAGGTTTGTACTGAACTACATAAAGATCTCATGTAAGTACTAAAATTCAGTTCAATTCAGTTTAATTCAATTCAATTCAATTCAATTCAAAAAATATTATTTATCCCCAGGGGCCATTTTAAGGCACGCAGAGTAGTACAGAAGGATCAGTGCAAATAAAAAATAAAATAACATAACATGAAATAAAATAAACTGTTGTAATTATACTAAATATAAATAGTCTGTTAGTGCAAAACAGCTGCAAGTAAACATTGTGTAAAAAAATATCTGTAATTAAATATAAACTGCAAAAATAGGTAATGCTTTATAGCAGAAACAAAAGAATTAGAGAAAAAATAATAAGAAGAAGGTAAAATAGATGGATGCATGTACAGTGGGGCAAAAAAAGTATTTAGTCAGCCACTAATTGTGTAAGTTCTCCCACTTAAAAAAGATGAGAGAGGCCTGTAATTTTCATCATAGGTATACCTCAACTATGAGAGGCAAAATAAGAAAAAAGAAAATCCAGAAAATCAGATTGTAGGATTTTTAATGAATTAATTGATAAATTCCTCTGTAAAATAAGTATTTGGTCACCTACAAACAAGCAAGAATTCTGGCTCTCACAGACCCGTAACAACTTCTTTAAGAGGCTCCTCTGTTCTCCACTCGTTACCTGTATTAATGGCATCTGTTATCAGTATAAAAGACACCTGTCCACAACCTCAAACAGTCAC
>JAOVVA010000037.1:35398809-35423336 GCA_028565275.1 Leiocassis micropogon
TATATATAAACATTAATATTATGCTAATTGTAATTAAATTAAATTAAATTAAATTTTACTCACATTTCGCGTTTAACAATGTTCATTGTTTCAAAGCAGCTTTAAAAAGTGAAAAGAAAATTTATGGAAGCGTGTATGAGTGGGAAATAAACGTGTTTATGCGTAGATGATAATGAGATTGTCCCTGATGAGCAAACCAAGGGTGTCAGCAATATTGGCAAGGGAAAACTCCCTGAGATGGCAGTAGGAAAGTAATTTTACGAGTTCTACATTTACAATGCAACGCTATTCCCATATCCCTGCAGTGGTAAACTTTACCCTTTATAAATGTAAGGATAAATTTCATTCTACCCGACATAACCCAAAACCCAAATACACAGTTTGAAGTCTGACGCTTTCCTGTTAACACACACTGGCAACGCTTCCATAGAAGCTCATACATTTCTCCGGCACAGACCTGCGCGGTTTGAGTTTTAATTTGTTGAAGCTGCATGAATAAATCTCCACTAGAAATCAGAGCTATGTTTAATAAAAGTGAAAGTAAGAGCATTACCACACACACACACACACACACACACACACACACAAACAATGTGATGAGAACTTATAGGATTTGGACTAAACTGTGTGTTCTTAAGAAAAACACTTGAAAAAAGGTTTCAGTTTGCTAGGGAGCATAAAGATTGGACTATCACATCTATGGAGTTTTTCCTTTCCTGATGGCACGGCCATATTCCAGGACTCAGCTTGTGAAAGAGAGCATGAGGAATCATTCGATCTGTTTAGAGACACAGACACTCCAGAATGAGGTAAAGTGAATTTTAAGTTTTCAAAAATAAAGAAGTGCAAAAAGGAATGTCTGTTTATAGCTGCTATAACGCGACCAATACCAGGAATAGTCATGTTTCCTGGACGTTCAGCAACCGTGCCAGGCTGCAGATTTTGGCCCACAAGCTAACAATCACAAGCATGGAACATTTACCCATGAGTCAACACTCTCCTAAACCGTAATACACAGCCTTATTAATAACAACAGCATGCAGGTCAAGTATTGGTTAAGGGTTTCGTATACGTAAAGTTCAACGTGGCAAGGTGCAGCTGTGGGTGAAGTGAAAATACACTCGAGCAAAAGAGTTTCGCTGTAAGCAAGACACACATTCTTTATCATCTTGAAACGGCTATGTGAATGCATTTTACTTAAAAAAAAAAAAAAAAAAAAAAACGTCTGATGTTTTTGCAGCTTACCGGTTTAAATCAAAGTGTCATGGCCTGAACGAGACTGCTAGAGCAATCTTTGGGATTTAAAACCTCCTGACTGTGTTTAACAGAATCACCACTAAGTATTAACTACTGTACAGACAGATACTGGTTGGTTTGCTTACTCGTGCTGTAGGCATGACATGCTGTCTTTGTCATTTGCTGTTATGTGTTCAGTTACATGCAACAAAGTTGACGGTTAAAGGCCTGTAATTTGAACTTACAACCTTCCGATCACTAGAGCAGAAACATAACCCTGAAAATGCGTGGGAACAAGACGGCAAGAAACACCACAATTTCACCACCTACGGCAAACTCGCTTGAGTCGATGTTGATCAGTTAGAAGGTTTCACACATTTTAGCGCGTTATTATCATCAAGAATTACTCAACATGCAAGCTTATCTGGACATGGTGGATTGCTCCGATACTCCTACGCACACACACACACACACACACACACACACATGCTGCAGACCATGCAAGCTTACAGTATGTTACTATCATTATTACTATATAAAAATAAACAAAGAAACAAAGAAACAAACATTGTAATCGCAATTTTAAACTATTTTATGCAACAATTAACTTAAAAAATTTGAAAACAGCTCCACCTCTGAAACTGAAATGTTCAAAGTGTGGAGCGATCATTCATCACGGAAGTCCACCAGCCGCCTTGTCCGTGTTCTTTCACATCTAGTACTGTGCAAAAGTCTTGGCCCCCTCATTTCTTTACAGTAACTTTAATAAAATAAAATAAAATAAAAAAGAAATAGGAACAAATGTTTTACTGTGACAGACTACAAAGTGCCTAAAGAAACCATTTAAAACGTGGTTGGTTTCCCTTCTTGTCCATTTCGCCCACTCAGCATTCAGCATCACCAGTATACGAATCACCGGCCTGATCATCTGTTATGACTTTTTTTTTTTTTTATGTTTGAATGATTTATAGGTTTATGCGTGGTTTAACAAACAAAAAACATTCTTCTGAAACAGGGACTGGACTGACCAATGGGAGACAAAAACTTGCCAAAAATGTGAGTTGAAAAGTCTTTCAGGATGCCTGGAGAACCATTCCTCAAGACTATATAAAAAAATACAAGAAAGTCTCAAGACTCAAGTACAGTATTGTTTATACACCTAATGTCTTCAAATTTTTCAGCACAAGGAATTAACCGTAAAAGGACGCCGACCCCTCGGTATCCCTATCTACGTGATAAACCTTCTGATACTTGATATGTAGTTGTTGTCTTTTTTTTCCATCTCAGTGAAGATAAGTGAGTAGTTTAACTGTGTTATTTTATTTCCCTATACGAACTGGTACTCTAGACTAGCCATAGGAATATGACCTCAATCTGGACATCCAAGTTTTTCCATGTAGAAGCAGTGGAACTGCAGTAAAAACAAAAAAAATCAACCTGGACCTTTTGAGTATAATGCATTGCAGGTTTATTTTTTAATAACAGAGTTCAACCAGGATTAGAAATTCCTAATTTTCCATTACTAAGAACATCTCTTTTCATGCCAGCATTGGGATTTCGGATCCCTGCACACTTCTGGTCTGTAATTACCTACCGCTCCTTCATTGTTACATGATGAGGTGAGTTTCCACCAGTTCCTTCGACACACTTTGGGGTATTATCATAAATACAGCACATTAACACTTGTTCCTCAACGTGTCAGGATATAAATTAAGTCTGCAGGTGTCCCGCCGAGGTTTTACCCCTGATACTAATTAAGGTGTGATAATTAGATTTGTTAAATTCAGTTCTTTCAGCCTGGCTGCCCCCCTTCATAATACAACAAGTATCGCAGACAAGCGCCGGGCTTAAGAGATACGACCTGATGTTACATCACAGACGGTGAGTCGGGCTGATAAAGTCATCTCGCTGCCATGAGGGAATCCCAGGATATGATTATGATTTCCCCACACGACAGAGCTCATTCATCTGACTCCAGTCGTTGCGGCTGGTTTGGGACTGAGAGGCAATATGGTTTGATGTTTGTGTTCTCTGTGTTTGACAGGAAAGATGGAGACTAGCGGGTATCTCCACAATGACCTTGACTGTACAAAGTAGTCAACAAAGTCATGTACTTGTTTCAGAAGTCCAGAAACAAAAATGGTGGAAGTTGCTAGAACTGAATTCTGGAAAACATGAATGGGAAATGTTGCTTTGACTAAAACTAGAGTTTTATTGCCGGTAATAGATTTTTTCACATCCTTCGATCCATCACCTACTGTATACTGCTAATTCTGTGTAGGGTCACATGAGGCCTGGAGACTACCCCTGGGAGATCAGGGTACAAACCAGGGTACCTCATGGATGTGGTGCCAACTCATTAAGGCTCACAAGCACACACCCTAACACGCTCAAGTACACACTAGGAGCAATTTAGAAATGAGAATCAGTTATAACCACATGTATTTGGACTGTGGGAGGAAACCTGGAGTACCTGGAGGAAACCGATCAAGCACAGAAAGCCTACACACAGACCAGAGATGGGTTTCAAATCCTCAACCATGGAGGTTTAATATAACAGTGCTAACCTCTAAGCCATTCTGCTCGCTGTGCTCCCTGGACATCTCATCATCATCATCATCATCATCATCATCAATGGAACACAGAAGAGCACATACAGACTTTCTCAAACATTCTCTACACTGATTATCAAGTACAGGGTGATGGGAGCCT
This sequence comes from Leiocassis micropogon, assembly GCA_028565275.1. Lineage (NCBI taxonomy): Eukaryota > Metazoa > Chordata > Actinopteri > Siluriformes > Bagridae > Leiocassis > Leiocassis micropogon. The sequence continues at coordinate 35,402,758 of JAOVVA010000037.1, forward strand.
GGAGCTTATCCCAATGGGGCCTGGAGCCTATAACAGGGGAGTTGGGGCAGTAGACAGGGTACACCTACATGTCTTTGGACTATGGGAGGCAACCCACATGAAACCGAACAAACACAGGGAGAGCATGTAAATCCCACACACACACACCCAAGGCCACCAATGACTTATAATTTGACCAAATGAAGAGACAGACTGATGATGATGTTGATTAAAAGTCATTTCCACTGTAAGCTTGTAATTGATTACAGTTTGCCAGTTTTACAGTAATGTCATTTTTCCATCAGTGGATAAGGTTATACAGTAAATGTAGATTATAAATATGGTCTCTTAAATGAGGGAGAAAAAAAAAAACCTGGTACATCCTGGTAGTCATATTGGATTTAATATCCCAATGTCTACTTCCTGAGCAACAAATATTAACCAACAGGGGGCAGAAAACATGTATACATGTATTTATTCATTTGTACGTGTTTGTATACAACAGAAATGTTTCTCAGAGGTCTTAGAAACGCTTGTATCAACATACAAATCTACAGCAACAAGGGCTGAGATAAACTCTCTGGGTTGAAATACATTCGTATTTGAGCTGAAAACGTGTTTGAGTCATGAAAACTTGCTATCAGTTTTATGTCATTTTTACTTGTGTCTTATGAATATTTTTCATCATCTGAGCAGACGTGGTAAAAGGTGGTAAATTACCTTACTCAAGTGAAAGTGCAATTACTCATCTAAATACATCTTTTGGTTAAAGTTCAGCATCGTTTTTTTTTTTTTTTTTCCACTGAAGTTGAAGTAGTAAAGTAGAAATTAAAAATACAAAGAAGATTTAAAGCAACAAAAAAAAAAGGTAATACCTGCCTCAATTTCATACTGTATCACTCACTGACTTCAGTAATAAATATAATTTTGTGACTTGAACCAAATTTGAACAAAAAGCTCAAGTAAAGTGCAGATAATTAATAAGAGCAAACAGCAAACATTTTCAATGTCTGAATTCTGCCCCCTTACTAATAGCTGTAGGAATTTAAAAAGTTTTATTTTTTGACATTTTACAAGGTGTTCAAGTCAAAGCGGGACTTTGGATCGTGCAGAATAATAGAACACAGTTCTCTTATCTATCCCAGTGTTCCACTAGTGCTTGGACACCATCAAGGTAGAACGTTTTCTCAGTACGCTGGAGCCATGATCAGGCTCTGCTTTATGTCTGAAATGCTGGCCTCCCAGGAACTCCCAAACATGTGGAAATGGCCAGGAGCGAGGTCAGGACTATACGGTGGATGTGGCAATAACTCTCAGCCGAGTTCTTGTAACATGCAAGTGGTGCAGTGGATGGCCTGATCATGGCTTGGGCGTACGGTGGAAATGTTCTACCTTGATGGTGTCCAAGTACTACTGAAACACTGGGATAAATGCATTAATGTAGCAGGGGATCATATAGAGAAATCACATTGATACACACTGTGGGTTGAAGCAAACCAACCAGCTGAGGCTTGCAGGATCCTGGAGGCCTCAGAACAGTCGTTAATCAGGTCTGAGGTCCGAAAGTGTAGCCAAGAGAGCATCCATTAGCAGCACATGGGCAAAGTCTTCATCTGTTTCAGCACAGTGGGAATGGGAGTGTGGATTCGGGCAGTTGGGATGTATGGGGTTCTAGGCACTAAGTAGATTTCTTCATTATAAGCAGACACACTAACTTACCAATCAGAGTGTGTATATATTTTATATTTATATGAACAAGCAGTGCTTTAACATTTTGTTTTTAAAGTAATTTTGTATGTTTGAAGATAACTCTGGTGTGGTCTGGTTATGTACTCCTCTTCATCACACCACCACCATGAGCTACTAATATATGTTACAAGGCAGAAAACACACACACACACACACACACACACAATTTTATCTTAAATAAATATAATTAAGTATTGTTTTAGACTAATAAATGCAGTAAAATGTAGTATGTTTGAGTACAAAGATTATACATGCATGAAGAAATAAATCATTTGCACAATTAATCAGTGTGTGTATGTGTATCAATGTGTGTGTGTGTGTGTGTGTGTGTGTGTGTGTGCATGCATGAGTGTGTGTGTAAAGGCATTGTTACCACTAATTGCCCTCTCACTACCCACATTATCAGTGTGTGTGCAGGGACTCTGCCGGTTCCTGGCTTTCTCTCCATGGAAAATGATAACCTGTCTCGACCCCCAGGACAAGCCTGCGGTATGGGGATGCCTGGAAGGAGTGTGTGCCTCTCAGGGCTCATTGCTGGGGGATGGGAAACTCTGGAGCACTGCAGTACACACACATCCGGCTTCATGGCCTTGAGCAGAGAAGTTCCTTGTGAACAAATAAAAAAGACTTGCAGCCAGGAAGCCTTAATCGCTGTGGCCTCCATTAGAGTAATTAGAGCTGACAGACACATGGGCTCTGAATGTGTGTCAGTGTGTGCATGTGTGTGTGTGTGTGTGTGTCAGTGTGTGTCTTGCTTTCTTTCATATTCACTTTCTGGATCCAGTAACACTCGGAGCACACCATTGAAAGGCTTTATACTAAACCTCCAGTCAGAAATGAACCTCAATGATAAGGAATTTTTGGCACATTGGACATCTTCAAAGCAAAAAGTTTCAGGAAACAGATTTTTAAATAACCTCTCCAGTCTTCCATAGTTCATTGGGAAATCACTGAACCTGAACTCAATAGTGTCGCATGGGAATGGAGATGGACACCTGCAAGGGCAGCTCTGAGCCACACTGCCCACATTGCCCTTCCTGTTCAAACCTGTTGGAGTTCTTCCAGTCTGCTGTGCCAATGGCGAAACACCTAATATCACAGCCATGGCACATTTTAAAGGGAGGTCCTTAGTTTGGTTTGGAACTTACTGGGAACTCATGGTCAAAACCTTGGAGACACCTTCTAATTCAATGTTTTTCTGTTTAGTGATTTATATTTTAAATTCAAGAACAATAGTGGAGATCTCAAAACTGTGATATAACACATATCCATCCATCCATCCATCCATCCATCCATCTAGGAACCTCTGTAGTCCAACCAGGGACTGTGGAGGCCATGGGTGACCATTAGAGGCAACTGGAGGAAACCAGAGAACCTGAAGGAATTACACATATGGCAGTAGGTAATTAAGTAAAAACAACCTGAACAACAACAGTCACAGTCAGTTGTTATTTTATGACATGAAGGTCAGCTCTTCTGGAACAGTTCTTGCGAGAACGGTATCGTCTCAAGTGCATTTGTAAAACCCATCAAGCACCATGATGAAACTGGCTCTCTTGAAGACCTTCCCAGGAAAGCAAGACCATAACTTACCCCTGCTGCAGAGGAGAAGTTCATTTAGAGTCACCAGCCTCAGAAATCACAGTTATGAAGCTTTACAGAGCGGAAGTAGCAGATATACATCTCAATATCAACTGTTGATTATTGAGAAGATTATTGTATCTCAGGAAAGACTATGGAAGTTGAGTGAGTCTAAACCTTTGGCTGACAGTGTATTTGAGTATTTGTACTTTGCTACTGTACATAAGTATTATTTTTATGACTTCAACTGAATATTAACAAACTTTTACTTTTTACTCAGCGACAATTGTGTAGAAATTCTTTACTTCCTTAAAATCCCTAAAATCATTTGCATATATTTCCACTGAATGTGGTTGCTAATCATTCCATTTTGCCTTGTCAACCCAAATTTGCCCTATGAAAAACATGTTTTTAAAAAAAAAAAAATTTTAAAAGCAGCAATATTGACACCTGCATACCGATATGGTACAAGATTATTTGCCTTCCTACACTGACATGCCCAATCATGGCTGCAGACAGTGACCAAACTGAGACAAGCACTTTTACTGCCAGGACTGATGACAACCCATGGGTCATGATCGACCAGTACGTCTGCATTAGGCCAATGGATAGGTCAAGGTCAAACCTTAGGGTGACCCTCGGTATGTTTTGTTCCAGATTCAAGTTGTAGGAGACACGTCTACCTACAGAATGTACACATATAGTACATTATATAGTGGGTAACCACAGGAGGACAAAAGGAACACTGTGGGACCATTATTCTTGGCCATGTTTTAACATACAATATGAGCCATGACGCAAACGTTTTTGTCTTTAGCTGAACCAAAGGACTCCTGTTTGATATTCCTTTTAAAACCATCTGCATGGAATACTTGTTCAGCTTGAGTTATCAGGGTGGTACTAATCATCCAGTGCACTCTCTAGCACTTTTACCGCTGCCAATCAAATGAAATGCCATCCTGATCTTGTAGTCACACTGATCTGTAAACTGGCCATAACCATGTGTGGTCCAGTGTTAAAAACAGTGGTGACAGTGAGGAGCTTTCCTAATCCAAGATTCTCCATCATTCAGTACATTTGATACAGAAGGCTAGATAAGCTGAAATGTGATCTAAAAATATATATTATTAATTTTTGAAGGTCCGACCCTCAAACCCTTTGTTCATAACCTTGGACAACCTTGCTGTAAGATTTTCCAAGAGTGGTCCCTGCCCTAACAGCTTGGCAAAAAGCTGAGGTATGTGATAGTAGGACAAGAAGCACAAGTCAACATGGTACATTGACCTACGCCATTGCTCATGCATGCCTCGTGTGGATGACTAGGGTAACGTTAATCAAAGCGCCAATATTACTGTAGGCATCCATTGCAGCAAATGCACATTCCATTGGTTAAATACAAGTGTCTACAGGTAGCAAAGCAAGTTTCTCCAGCTGGCAATGAAGGTAAAAAGATATAAAGCGAAACCATGCCAGTGGTACAAGGACAGAAGGCGCCAGATACACCATATCTGCTTTCTGCCATGCTTGTTGTCTTTTTTATCCCCAACAGATTTGCCTAAGGTGCTTGGTGTGCCTGTCTCTGGCTTCATTATGGACTTTATCAGTTACAGCTTGCCACTTCAAGTTTTTAGAAGCACACCCCTGTCACTGGCTCAGGGCCTGATGTTATGTCTTGATGCAGTGCGCAAGAGCTTATTGCATCACACCAGGCAATCTAGTTTTTTTTGTTTTTTTTTGTATCACACTTTACAGTGTTCTTTTAATGAATCACCCTAGAGGACAATACATGGCACATTTCACATCTGTTTGATTACACTGAACTTCAATCGAGATTTTAAACAGAGATCGATAAAGAGGTGCGTATTCATGCACGTTCATTGCAAATCAACCACAAAGTAAAGTATGTCAGAATAAACTGTTTAAAATGCTAATATTTATTTCACGCTCAGAATAGCTCTTATTGGTGCACTGGTGCTATTTTGCAAGTCTGCTTGAGCTTTTATTGTGGTTGTAAATATCATGAATGGTAAACTCCCCTATCTGCCCCACCCCTGTGCCTTTTACTGATGGATTTTTTTTTTTCTAGGAAGCAATGTGCAAATGTTGCATATTTGTATATCTACAGAGCCCATTTTAATTCTGAGCAATTTCCCGAGCAGCTCAACGTCTTAAGGCCCTCTGGAGAGTCATCTCATGGGCATCGTGGGTAAGTCCTCTTTTTTATCTCTTAAACATTTTCCCTCTTGCCCTCTGCCATTCTCAGACAACTGATTTACATCCAGCATGAGGCAGGAGAGACAGTTGAGATTTCAGGAAGTCATAAAAAAATAGCAAAAACAAAAACCCTGAGGGCAATGCACAGAAAGCTTTAATGCTGCTGTGTTTATAGTTTTTATTGTAGTTCGCTGCCTGTGTGTGTGTGTGTGTGTGTGTGTGTGTGTGTGTGTGTGTGTGTGTGTGAGTGTGTGTGTGTGTGTGTGTGTTTCTGATCTGCTTGGCACCGACAGTCTCTCTGAGGCTTTCCTGAGCTGCTCTTATGCAGTTTCACTGTTGAACTTTCAGTGATTGCTGTTTAACTGGCTAATTAGACACAAGGCATGTGTGTAATGACAAGTTCAAGCTAATTACACTGGGCAAAATGTCTATGTGTAAGAATATGATAATTAATTTTCTTATGAGACACCATTTTAAGAAGCTTGAACTTTATAAAGATAAGAACAAAAACATTGCTGAATTAAACGAAGATATTAGAGCCTCACAGCTGCCATAAGATCAACTCGATTCATCCTGAGGCATCTTTTCTTCTGTTTCGGATTAGTTGGCAGTGAGGTTTCTATGCCCCTTGTACTTGACATGCTCTCGCATATTTTTTTTTTATTATTGTACTACAAACAAGCTCATAGATGTTGAACAACTGCAACGCAGAAACAAGTGAAGACGTCGGAGGAGACAGGGAGTAGGACGTTCGAATCAAATCAAAAATAGAATTGTAGGGGAAGTCGGAAAAGCGATGTTACGAGGTGGACCAGTCAAAGTTGTTGAGGTCCTCGTCGCAACGTTTCTGGTGAGTTAAGTCTGGCTACATCATAGAAACAGACTTAATCTCACCTGGAAACTTAGAACTGCTGCTGTAATCATACGGATGGTCATGTGCTCATCTTACAAATCCTAGATCCTAACAGCATAGGGAATAGGTTTTTTTTTTTTTTCCACATATGCCAGTTAGGAAGCTGGGGTCAGAGTGCAGGGTCAGCCAGGATACAGCTCTCCTGGAACAGATAGTGTTAAGGACCTTGCTCAAGGGCAGCAACAGTAGCGGCTTGGTGGTGCTGAAGCTTGAACCCCTGACCTTGCGATCAGTAACCATGAGCCTTAACCTCTTCAGCCACCACTGCCCTACGCCAGGATTCATTTAGGATGGGGGTGGGGTCCAGGAGGTTCTCCCTAAACTGAGATTCTCCAGGGTGGGATGTCTGTGATCAGTAACCTAGAGACTTAACCTTCGAACCTTCACTGCCGCAAGAGACTTGTCCCCAAGGGTCACATCCTACCGGGACTCAAACCTAGGACCTCCTGATTACTAGACAGGCACTTTAAACAACTAATCACCAACACCCTTAGTACTTTTTGTTTTTACCCTCCTACACCTGTCTACTGTAAAAACTTTCAATTTCACTATCAGGTCTCAACCAGAAGCACATGAGTTCCCTTTCGAGTCTGTTTTTTTTTTTCTGAAACACGTTATCCCAGGGAGTTGTTTCTTGCCACTGTTGACTTTGGCTTGCTCATTAGGGACCTAAATCTCCATCTGGATTTCTGTAAATCTGCATCATGAGTCATAAGTCACTGTAAAAAGCACCATTGAAATAAATTGAACCATTAGATTCAGTAATTACCTGAAGTGTACTGTTCATGGCGACTCCAGCTCGTCGCTTATTATCATGCTTTGTCTATGTGTTGCTCTCCCAACTAAAAGATGTATACTTTGCTATCAAAGAAAAAAAAAATCCCAAAGAACTTTTTTAAAAGAAATGCACATACTGTAGTGCTCAGTAATCACTCCACTTTTTTCGTCCGATTCTAATGGGAATATGAGGCTGAAAATATAGGCAGCCAGAGCTTCTCTTGTCTATATCTTTTTTGTTCAGCACTTCAGCCTGGCCTTTATGTTTTTAGGGTTTTAGATTCAAACAGTTACTATAACATTCTTGCAAGTTAATGAGGCACAGTTGCTAATGTGGCTTTGCTGTTGTTGGGAGTGCTTTGCTCCTTTTTTTCCCATTCTCACTTCCTGTAGGCTTTATTGAGGCACAGTTTTCCACTTAAAGGCTGTTGAAACAGTTTTTACAAAGAGATATTTTTTTAAAGAAAGATTAGAAGTGAATTCACATCTACTGCCAACTTCACAATTACTGGCTTTCAACAGAAAATCTAAAAAGAAACACTAGACAACACAAATCATTTCTCCAGCACCATCATGGATTTGGGTCTTTTCCTTGTATGCAGTCGCATTTTTCTGCCAAAACGCATGCCAGCGATGTGGTTTTATTTGAGCACAAAATAAGGTCCAAAATGTTGCTCAAATCAGGTTTGGTGATGTTCAGGGGGGGGTGCATTTGAGGAGTTTTCCCACTCTGATGGTTTCTTCCGTGCAAACCACTTGTTGTTATGAATCTTGTGGTGTGTAATAGTTGATATTGAAACTTGTTAAACCCATGAAATTAAAATACGCAATTTTGGAACTGTCATTGTTGGGTCTGTCATTGCCTACCTTATTATTCTCCACACTTTTTTTGGATAGACTGTTTTCAATGCAACTATTTTGCACGTACAAGGAGCATTCAATTCAAACCTGGATCAATTTCTCGTGACTGAGGCATAAAAGCAGTTGACATTTACAGAAGACTTCAAGCACAGTACGGTGATGAGACTCTTAGTCGCAGTAAAACATTTGAGCAGTGCAAACGTTTTAAGGAAGGCCATGCGTCCGTGAATAATGATCCCGGCACAGATAGCTCGGAGCCCACTGCAGTCTTCCTGTAAACATTCAGTGAGTGGAATGCCTGATCCTTGAACACTTTGTCACCTTGTGGAAGAGAAGCATCTGTCTGTAGGAACTGTACACACAATCATTCACCAACACCACTTGCACATGGCAGAAACTCGGCTGGGAGTTACTGCCACATCCCTGTACAGTCCTGAGCTCACACCAAGCCATTTCCACATGTTTGGCCCATTGAAAGAGCACCGCATGCAAAGCTGGAAGATGCACACACCCAGATGTTATAAAAACCAAGCTAGCTTTCCGAAGAAAAATCAAGGTAAGATACCGTTTTATCCAAAGAGCCATAAAATGCACTTAATCAGTCCATTAAGTGGCCCAGTTAAAAATGTAGCATTTACAATTATAACTGCCTTAATGTAAACTTTCACTAGAGCTGTAATATTACAAAATCTGAGCCAACTGTACATATGAAACAGTTGCGATATACGTACATTTTGCTTTGTTTTTTTTATTTTTTATTTAATTGATTTATTATATGTAGCATTGATGAAGGGGAGGTACACTTTATCACAATAAAGGAATTCAATTCAGTTTAATGTTCTCATGTAAAATCATCTACGTTTGTGGATTGGTGATCGTAGGGTAATAAAATACTCATATGTATGAATGAATGTAAGCCTTAGCATGGCCTGGAGTCTGATCCTTGGATTGGCTTTACAGACACCTAGCAGCCAGTGGTCATGGGTAAGACACGAGATCCACTGTGACCTTGACCAGTATAAAGAGGTTACCGAAGCTAAATAAATGCAAATCATCAAAGAAAGCATTTAAATGATAATTATTGTGACTATGAGGGCATCGTTTTTATAAAATTAATTTTGCTTTTTTTCCCTTGGCGGGGGCTATAATTTCTGAGCGGGTTCTAGCTTTGAGGTTTCTTGAGATCATCAGGGCTGCATGTGCAAGCTGCAAACACACCAACACACCACCTACGTACACGCGGAATGAGTGTCTTGACTTTCTTCCAATTAGGTCACCTCCAGAATTGGTACAATATGCTCATGATATGCGCCAATTCACAACTTCATTAAAATGCCACAGCCTACGATTAGTATTCTGTTTTGAGCCATCGGTTAAAAGAACTGTTTAAAACAGTACATGTGATGGAGCCTCTAAAGGCCTGCACTCGACTCCTTTGTATTAATCATGATAGCAGTGGGAATAGCCTTTTCTTTAACAAAGTCAAAAGTCCATTGTTTGCTCTCTAAATACAAACCAAAGTGGGGATTTTTTTTGTTAAACATGGACCCGTTATTGTTAGCATTATTATTGCTTTTGTTTGTGGTATTTTTAATTGCTTTCCACGATGCTCTTGGCCTCTGTGTCTTTGCTGAGGGATGGATTTGGGATATAGGGAGAAAGAAAGAGAGAAGGCTGTGTAAATAAAATCCAGCCTCAGTGGAACAATGCAAGAGTGATTTATCTGAAGGGTTCCTGCCAGTGATGTTTACAGAGATAAGAGCGAATGTGTGGAAGCAAGGGGAGGGAATGGGAGGAAAGATGACCCTTCCAGTAATAGAGTGCTCTTCATGAAGTCACCTGAACAGTTATACAACCTCTTTCGAGGGTCAGGCTAGAAGAATAAGCCAGAAGAAACATGAAAAGTAACTAGAAATAAACATAATGGCTGCCTTGAGGTTTCCAATTTTAATAGTACCATTAGACTTGATAAATTATAGGAACTAAGTGGAAACATTCTTGGTCAAAAAAAATCTCTGATGAGAACAATTATATATTTCTTTTTTTTTTTTTTTTTCTTATTTCAGTAATAATGCAACTTGATTGTTATATCCTGTTCGGTGGATCCAAAGCTGCCTGCCCTGGAACACAGAGCATGAGGTGTCCAATCCAACCCCTGGCAGGAGAACCTGGAGGAAAGCCATGAACCGAGCTCAGGATTGTTATCCTGAAGAAGAAAAAAAGTTGGTGAGGAACTAATGTTTATCACAGCTTTCTAGTGAGAACAGGAACTAATATGTTTCATTAGTGGTGAATATATACATACTGATCATCCATAAGGGTAAAACATTAGCATTTAAACCACCTTGGTTTTGGGTTACACTTGTGCCACCTGGGCAGTCTTGGGCAGAACTCCTCAAAGACCTCTGAGTGCGTGCTGTGGTGTTTGGCACTAGGATGTTAGTGGAAGATCCTTTGGGTGCTGTGGTTGTGGGGTGGGGTCTCTGTGGATCAGAGTTTTGTTTGTTGGGTGAATTCCATGGATGCTTGATCGGATTGGGATCTGGATCCATGGCCTTGTGCTCTTTGCCTGCTGTGGTCTCATACATGGTGGGCTGTGGTGCGAGAGGCTCTGGGCTTGGCCTACAGGCTCCTACATTGTAACTGAATGAAGATGAATTAAAGAGTGATTAACTAGGGTTGAATCTTGGGGTATAAATGGTAGAAGTATTCTTTCACAAAATCACCGGTGGGCCTTGCAGCACTACGCCTATAAATACAAGGGTTAGCCAAAAATGATACGCGCTCTGGTTGTAGAATTTATAATAATTAATGTTTAAAAATGACAAATGCATACTTTTTCTACATGATCTCATTGCTTTTCAATGCACTTTGTCCATCTGTCAACAAGCATTTGTATTTCCAATTTAAAAAATGTTTTATGCTGAGCTGCGAGCCATGAATGTGCCACAGTCTTCACTTCATCAGAAGTTAATCTTTGTTCTCGTAGGGCTGCTTTCAGGGGGACCAAAGGGGTGAAAGTCTGATGGAGTGAGAACAGAACTAAAGGGAGGATGCTTTAACACCTCAAAAAAAGAGTATCATCAGTGTGAGCAGAAGTGTTCAGACGTGCATCGAAGCCCTTGGATAGCTGTTCCCTGAGTTTAATCCGAAGTTTAGTCTTCAGCTCTTCAATAAGTGTCTCACTGTAACAAGGACTGTCGATTGTTGAACTTTTTTACCTGATAAATGTTCCAATACTGGACTGGCCTTTTGAGGATACCAGAAAACTGTATGCGTTGATGAATTTTCCAGCTTTTGAAACTTTTCTCGGTCGATGATTGAGGACGTTTCCGTTCCATACTCTGCCGTAATGAATCCAGTATTGATTCTTTTAAAGAAACTTTTACATTCCTTAGGGTCCAAATTTTGTTTGCAGATATCCGAACACTTCTGTTAATGCTCTTCTGTGGGATGTTTTGGCACCAGGTATACTCTCAGCACAAAAAAAATAAATAAAAATCACGGCACGCTGCTCTTATTTCAAGCAAATCACAAGTGGAGCGTCCATTTTTGCTCTCACCGCAGTTGCAAATGAACTGATGTAACACCTCATGTTCACACCTGCATACACACAGTAGCACTGAACGGAAAGCACTGATTTTTATTTTAAGATAACGGGGTTGCAGATTGTTTTGCTTATCTCACCCTTGTATAATGCTTGATTGTGAATAATATATATTTCAGAGGTTACATACAGTACATTGTGAAGCAATTAACAATGGCCAGGTAGTCAAAATACAGTAACAGCTCACTTGCCAAACTTGTCTGAAAAGCTCAGTTCGTTACTGCATTTCACAGATGTTCTACAACATCTTTAAAAAAGAGTGATGCGCCATTAATTATTGATAAATTGTTTATCGTGAGTGAGAGGAATAAAACACTTCACCGATGAAGAGTGCAGTTATTGAAAAACAATCTTTGTGATAACAATAACCGTGCTTTATGATTGATTATTTTCCTGTAACATCTCAACACACAGTCGTATTGCTTACTCAGACAATCAAATGGAAGTGTTAACCATTAAAAATCATTTTTGAGGAGAATCAAACCCTATTGAGCGACTTATTGTTCGGGAAACAGGACTTTTTTTCCTTCCTTCAAAGAGATGAAGAACATGGCGAGCCGTGACCAGAGACTCCATTGTTCCCTCTTCAGCTCTGCTGGTTTCTTGGCTCATTCCAAAAAAAAAAGTGTCCCGAGATGATGCATCACCTCGGCAAGCTTTTCTACTATTGTTTAGAATAATTTTATTAAAAATCAGCATTTTTATTTGCCGTCGGGGGAAAGCGCCAGTGGTGCCACAGGTGAAGCAAGAAGGGGTTTTTCTTCTCCGATTCACGGAGGGGTTTTCAGTGTTTGTATAAGCAATTCACTATAATTATGCATTGTTTTCACAAACATGTCCCTCCGCAGTCATATCTCAAAAATCAAACAAGACAATGCATCTCTGTAGATTGGGGAAAAAAAAAAAAAGATGTTGCATGTTTAGTGACTCAATGGACAGGACGCCTTAAAGTGTGTGTTTGTGCGCATACTCTGCATGGTATGAAAAGGCAACTATTGGTGTTTAATGTGCATTGTGTGGGCTCGGGGTTTAATTGTGGTGCACAGAAGGGCCATCCATCACGTGAGTTTTATTGTGTTGCGCATCGTGTCATCCCTATGTCACTGGCAGCTTTGTTTTATAAGTGAGAGGCCATTAAGAAGCTCGGTCCATAAAAAGCTTGTTAAAACAGAGGGACGTGAAGAGGAGGCTCTAAAACAACAAAGAGCCTCCCCTCCTTAACAAGCACACCATTCAGGAAAGAGAGAGAGAGAGAGAGAGAGAGAGAGAGAGAGAGGATTTTTATGCACTGTCAAAAGGCACAGCTGTCCTTTCCTTTGGGGTTTTGCACATCTGTCGACACTGTTAATGATAACAAAATTCATGCTCTCCACACCACCTCTCTCTCTCGCTCGCTCTCTCGTCATCTCTCCATCCAACTATTCCAGTCCTATCACTCCATCTCTTCCCTCCGTCTGGTGCTACTTGCTCTCTGCACATCTGGAGCCAGTGCCCGGAAGCCCGGTCGCGTCTCCCATCTGTGAGGGAACTCACGCCTCTTTAGGCATCCACAAAACCCCTCGCCGCAGGAGAACGGGGAAATAGGGAGGGTCCCGGGCCATGGGTGGTGGAGTGGAGGAAGTTAACGAGCAAATGAACACATGCTAAGTCGGCGGGGTGGAGGTGGAACATCTGTAAGAAGGGGTGAGGGGACACAGAGTCGAGATGTCGGGAGGGCCGGTGCGTTTGTTTGGGACTAAAGAGGTGGATTGCTGAAATGACAGTATGGGACAGAAAAGGGTGAAAGGAAAGGACAGGAAAGGAAAGGAAAGGAAAAGTAAGGAAAGGAAACCATATAGATCCTGTGCAGAATGGTGCAGGACAAGGTGCAAGAAAAAAAAATAGGGAAAGAATATTAAAGAAAATACATTTTAAAGGAAAGAAGAGGACGCATAGGCAATGGCATTATGTTACAAAAGAAGAAGGAAAGAATAAGAATGGGAAAGGAAAGGAAATGAAAGGACATTATGGTGCAGAATAGGATAGGTTAGGATGGGACAAAAAAGGAAATCCATGAAATAAAAGAAAAGACAAATGAAGAATAAAAAGAAAGGAAAGAATTTGAAAGGAAAGAATGAGACAAAAAGGAAATAAGGAACAGAAAAGAAAAACAAGGAAAAGGAAAGAAAAGTATGGGACAGGACAGAAGAGGAGAGGAAAGGAAAGGAAGGGAAGGGAAAGAATGATACAGTATTGGAAAATATAGGGGAAATGACAGTACAGTACCAAACGAGATGGGAAAGGGCTACAAAAGACTGGAAAAGAAAGGATGTTAAACGAGAAATGATTGGAAGTGAAATGAAAGGAAGTAATAGGATAAGATTGGACAGGACAAGAAAGCAGAGGAAATATAATTACCAAAAGGGGAAATGATGGAAGAGTTCAGAATGGGACAGAACAGGACAAAAACGAAAGGAACAAAGAAAGGAAGGGGAAAGATACCATGTACTGTAGAGCATGATGTGTCCTCACGTTTGTACTTTGTAGACAAACTCGAGTCAAGCTCGATTGTTCATCAGACAGACATGGATAACATGAGCACACGTCTTCACTTAACTCACCCACTGTCTGACGGACAAGCTTTGTGATGGTTTCTGATATTATTATGATTGTAAAAGCTGGTCAATTAACATCGGAACCTTTGATTTATAGCCCGGTATCATGCCGCGAGCAAGAACCTGCTGTTTTCACCCTGCCATGTCATTTCCGTTCGCCCTACTGGCTTGGAGTGCTGCCGAGCTGCTGGGCCCCAAACCTGAGATTCAAACCACGTGCCTCACATCTGTAACCACTTTCGAGGTCGAGACATTTACCATGGCGACAGGCAGGCACGTGGTAAAATCATAAAAGCTCAGAGGAGCAAACATGACCTAGGAAGTGGTGCTGTCGAACATAATGACGTGCAGCAGGCACCGAAATAGGGCACATATAGGCTAAAACTGGAGGGTTTTTTTTTTTTTTTTTTGGTTCACTTTAATCTATGTGGGCAGCAATTCCTATGAAAATTAGCGGAGATTTAACGCGGTTAAGTTTGACACATCAGTGACAATTTTATTAATCTTTTTTTAGCAGCGCCTCTCTTAGCACATGGAACGTTCCTCCCTTCCGTTATGACTAGAAAGTTCTCGTTAAGAGACACAATGTGCTTCATCTGTGCAGGTTGTAGCTAGGAGATTAGGGTTCCTCCCACTCCTCTCACCTATTGGAAAATTATTCAGAGCGAGGGGGGGTGGGGGGTGGGATTGGGGGTGGGGCGAGGGTAAGGGCAGTCGGCTTATCCACCCCCTTCTTCTCCCTGAGCTACCTCGCTTTGCTTTTACACTCTCATGAAGATCTGAGAAATTTTCATTCTAGTTTAGGTTTATTTCCACACCTCATCAGAGAGAGAGAGAGAGAGTATGTGTGTGTGTGTGTGTGTGTGTGTGTTTCGAGTCAGGGAACTTGTGGGAAACACTTGCCCTGGCTGGACTGGACTGTACAACATCCCTGTCATTCCTTTTTTTTTTTTTTCTGGCTTTGCTCTCTGGCTTCCTGTTTTAACTCTCGTCCATGCTCCCTCCTTGCTTAAGGCCTCCAATCTCTCTCTCTCTCTCTCTCTCTCTCTCTCAGACATGACAGAGGGAGGAGGGATAAGGCTAGAGTAATTATGGTTCAGCGAGCCTGGCAGGTGTGATAAATGACTAATAAGGATAGAGGAGCTCCAGGTTCTCAAAGGAGGACTATTAGAGTCTTATCAGTGCTGGGCTGCTGTTCCTCACGCTTGGCCCGGGACACAAGCCCTTGTAGCTACGCAACCTCCAACCTCTTTCTATCCAAAGCCCACCCCAGAGAGGCCTTCTCCATTAACCCTTTAGCTGCCGTGCCTCGCTACGGACTCATTTGATGTGCAAGCGTGCTCACACACGTGTGTGAAATCGCTATATCGGGGTCTGCACGTGTCCCCGGACCACTTGTCTCTTCCTGGAAGATGAAAGCACGTGAGTGCAGGGGCAGTGAAAATGTCGTAACAAAATGCCCAACTCAAATGAAATCAGTCCGGGTCAATCAAGACTGTTTAATTACAGTAACCCACTTCTACAAATGCGCTCTCATTAGATGCTTGACTTCCACACGGCTGTAGATTAATTACTATAGAAATGTAGCGCACGCCATGTCCCTGTGTCTCCAGAGGCTGAGGAGTGTGTGTTGTTGGTAAATGTAGCCCGCTGTATATGGGTCAGAAGCACAGCGAGCCCCTCAGGACCGCAGAGGATGACAGTATGGGTGAGCAGAACCTGCAGAAGAAAAGTGATGTATGGAAATATATATAGCGTAAACTCTATATATGCATGCGGTGCACCTGGGTGATGCTCCAAAGCTGAGGCTTTTTCAAGAGAGGAAAAAAAAAAAAATCGTGGACACATTCTGGGCAATAAACCTGATTCAGATTCCAATCACTGCCAAGGGTATGAAGACAAGCGGAAGATGTGGTGACGGGACGGAAGAGATGTGACGTGCATTTATTGTAGTTAAAGTGCGGGTGAAAGAAGAAAAGGAGAGGCGGGAAACATGAATTCTCAGTTTAGTGTGAGGAAGGGAAGAATGAGCAAGGGGGATGAGAGGACAGAATGAGAAAGGAATAGAAAGGAAGGGATGGTTTAGGGAGGGAATGAAGAGCAGAGGAAAGGAAGAAGGGAATTACATTCCAGTACAAAAACCAGACAGGAAGTAGGTGGTGGGCTTGGAGAGGAAAGAAATAACGAGTGAAAAAAATATTGTAATAAAAAAGGAAAGAAAAAGGAATGGGAATGGAATAAAATGGAATTTGCAGGATGGGACGAGAAATAAAAGGTAGCAGTGAGATAATGATTGGACAGGATAGGATAAGGACAAGAAAGAAAAGGCAAAGGAGCTGAAGAGAAAGGAAATAGTGGGATAGAGTGGGAAAGGAAATTGAGAAAAACAGTTAAAAAGGACAGTACAGTGCAGAAACAGAGAGGGTAGGAAAGGGCAAGGAAGGGAATGGATGTGGAGGGAGAGGGAAATAAAGGAAATGAGGGGTATGGAATGATTAGAAGGGAAGGAAATGAGCGGAAAGGAAAGGAAGAGAGGAAAAAAAGGAAACAAAAGGAAAGGAAAAGAAAATAAACTGAAGGAAGGGAATGAAAGGAATAAATGAAAGGCAACTGAAAGGAAATAAAAGGAAGAGAAGATAAAAGAAAAGATGAAATGGGAGGAGAAAGGAAAGGAAAAAGGAGAGTTAAATGAAGAGTAGATCAGGAATGCGAAGGAATGGAAAGGAAAATGGAAAAAGAAGGAAAATGAAGAGGGAGGAAAATAAAGACGGGTCAGGGGTAGCTCAGTGGTTAAGGCATTGGACCACGGTTCGGAAGGTCTCAGGTTCAAATCCCACCACCACCAAGTTGTCCCTGTTGGGCTCTTAAGCAAGGCCCTTAACCCTCAACTGCTCAGATGTATAATGAGATAAACATGTAAGTCGCTCTGGATAAGGGCGTCTGCCAAATGCCTAAATGTAAAGGAGGTTGTGGAAACGTGAAGAAAATGGAAGAAAAGAAAGGAAAAGGAGTAAGAAAGCATGTATCAAACTGTGCCATGAAAATCTTTCTATCATTTTTAATCTCCAAACTATTTTTCTGACAGTCTTCTTAAGCCAACTTCATGGAGAAAAGAAAAGAAAAGAAAACATTCAGACCATTCTGGATTGGTGAAACTACAGTATGCAGCCTAGCACATTGCTAACTCTAACAAGGCTTGGAAAATAATTTACATCATAACATAACATATAACAATTTGGCTTCATCCCTGAGATTCAGTCTAACATCCCTGTGAACTCTCATGCATTCTCTGATCGAGTCTCAGTCTGACACAAGCATCGCTAACCAAGCGCCACTAACATGTTTATTGGCCTTTTAAAAAGCGGACTCCTCCCAGCTAATACATAACCCGCAATCTTTTCTGCATGTGCCATTGGGTTAGAAGTGACCTATATTTTCCCTACGATGGTTCTCATGCATCTCTGGCAATTACAGAGTGGAATAGCATCCATTTTCCCCCACTTAGGTAAATGAAATTAGATCTCTATTTATAACTATAGGGGAGCACAGCATCTCGTGGCCCTAAAGGAGATTTATGGGCGGCAAAGTGTGCACAAGGCAACCTAGAGGAACCAAAATAAATATTTGTAGTTGTAGCTGTGTTTTCTTGTTTGTTGGTTTGTTTAGTTTTTCTTTACATAATTGTTTGTTCATTCATCTATTCGTGGTTTTCCTATAACATTTATCCTGTGCAGACGTACATGCAGTTTGACACTACGGGAATCTGGAAATGGCAATCGGTCTGCAGTGCATGTCTGTGGGAGGAAACCGGGGTACCCGGAGTAAACCCACCAAGCCCGGGGATTAGATGCAAACTCCATTAAAGGTGAGATTCAAACATCCAAACCTGAAGGTTGCAAAGCAACAGTGGCATAATGGTTAGCATTGTGGCCTCGCACCACCAGGGTGTGGGTTCGATTCCCACCTCGGGGTCTTTGTGTGTGGAGTTTGCATGTTCTCCCAGTGCTTGGCTGATTTACTCTGGTTTCCTCCCACAGTCCAAAGACATGCAGGTTAGGCTAACTGGTGTTCACAAATTGCCCGTAGTGTGTGAGTGTGTGCCCTGTGGCGGACTGGCATCCTATTCAGGGTGTACCCTGCCTCATGCCCAGAGTCTCCTGGTAGACTTTAAGATTTCCATGTCCATGTACAGGATAAGTGGCTTAGAGAAGGAATTATTATAAAAATAATTAGTAGTAGTACTAGTAGAGTTAGAAGTGGTATTAGTAGTATTTATACTGATATGTCATTATTAGCTATAGTAACAGCTTTTCAGTTGTTTTGCTTAAGTGCATGCTTGATGATGATGATTATGATGATGATGATGATGATTTCAGTTTTAAATGCATTTGTAGCAATATGTAATACCGGCTGTAATTTTAGAAAAGCATAGACATTAATATAACATTTTCCTTTCCCAACCCCCAACACCTTCCCCTACAAATAAAATAAATAAATAAATTAAAACAAGAAATACATTTCCAATATGTAGATTACATAGATTCAACATTTCAACATTTTAGATTGGAGAAAGCATACATTTTGCAATGTTTATCTTGTAAGAGGCGCATAGCTATAACCGATGTGTTTCCTAGATATGGAGCTTTTTGTAAAGTGATGGTGTTAGATTTTTTTTTTTAAATGCACATTTATATAAAAAAAGCATAAAAAAGAAAACACATTCCCCGCGCCGTATATCCAAGCTAACCAATATCACGCTGATAAAACACATGCAAATGCACATAAACATGTTTTTTTTTTTTGTATGTGTGTGTGTGTGTGTGTGTGTGTGTGTGTAATATGACTGTAGAGGCTGACATGGTAAGATTCATCAGTGTTAGTGGCATCTCGCTCACACAGAAAGAACTTTAGTGTGCACAGGGGAGCGCTCCTCCGTTCTGCACACACCACTTCATCCATTATTTTTAAAGGCTCATCTGTTACCATTTCCTCATTTCTCTCTCTCTCTCTCTCTCTCTCTCTCTCTCTCTGTGAATGTGTGTGTGTGTGTGTGTGTGTGTGTGTGAATGTGTGTGTGTGTATACATGGCCTACACAAGGTCTCACGATACTACAACACGGGCACTAAATCAGCGTGTCTCTGTGCAGCTGCCTGAAATTAAATCTTACTGGAGCGAGCCATTCCTCTGTAAGCACTCGCTCTAACAAGAGGTTAAAAGAGGCATGAAGAAAACTTCTCTAACCTCCACAATAATTGCTTTCTATTCTCCAACATATCACATTCTGGAGAAAAAAAAAAAAAAAAACACCACACACATGCATGTACATGAGCACACACACACACACACACACACACACACACATGAACACTCTGAATCACTTTGGGCGTTCAGCCCTGATAGCACCTCGCAGAAATGGATTGTGTGTCTCCCGCAGTGTACACTACACTACACACACACACACACTGTACACACATTCTGATTGGCCACATCGTAGTGAGCAGCAGCTCTGATAGCAGCACAGCTACAAATCGCAGTTCAATGTTAAAGGTCCCACATGTTTGACTATTTCTTAAACAAATTAACACAGGTCTTAATGATTTCAGCCCTCCAACTCTGTTTATTTCACTCCGTCTCCAAACAAGTTGTTTCTGTATTTATGTAAATGAGCTACAGCTGAGCCACGCCCCTCCAGAGAATAGCAGTGGTGACTAACAACCCAGGGTAGGGGTATCTTCTTCTATGAGGTCACATTAGGTAGGCAAATCTAATTGGCTTATTTAAGGCCAGCCGATACAAACATAGAAAAAAAGCAAGCATTTATTTATCTATTTATTTGTTCTTTTACTTATTCGTTTATCGTGCTTGTACTGTACACACACTGGAGACCTATCTGGATGTCTAAACATGACTAAAAAGTGAATTTTGCATAACAAATTTGCTTTGATGTGTTCATTCTAATCTGTTACAGTTCCTGCTCTAATAAGAGTTCATTTACAGGTACATGTGCTGCCATAGATTGATTAAAAAAATATTATTGATTTTTTTTTTTTGTACTTTTAGTTTTTTATTTTCTTATATAAGAGATTAGTTAGGGTAGCCTCTGTCCTCACATCCTCACTGTCAAGGGTTCGATTCCCACCTCGAGTGTGTGGAGTTTGCATGTTCGTCCTGTGCTTGGTGGGTTTCCTCCAGTTACTCTGGTTTCCTCCCACATTCCAAAGACATGCAGGTTAGGTTAATTGTTTTTTCCAAACAATTGTGTTTTTCCAAAAAATGTGTGTGTGTGTCCTGCAATGGATTCCC
>JAOVVA010000037.1:35429607-35442901 GCA_028565275.1 Leiocassis micropogon
CAAATAAATGTGGTAAACGTAATAAGAACGTAATATGAACTTAATGTAGTCTTCTACAACATGGCCATGGACCTACCATGGTCATTGCACAAAAGGGCCGTTGTTAGAACCAATGACATTATTATTTAGTACTTAGGTCTTTTTGCATCTTGCTCCTACCGTGTCCGAAAAAAAAAAATGCCTGCAACTCCATGTCAAGGGAGACAGTTCTACATCCTTTTCTACTGTATCCTTGCTATGCTTCTGACAAGTTGTTACTGCATTCACCATTTTTTTTTTTTTTTTTTTTACAAACGTCTGTTCTTCATGGCTGCTTTTTAAACTTAACAAAATATAACTGATACAAAGTAAACTGTTCTGCGATGTTGTTAACTGATTAACTTTAAATAGGTGACTCATTTTGGTATCAGTATTAGTGCTCCCCAACTTGTATCAGTACTCATAATCATATTTTTTGGAAAGAAATGTGCTATCAATGCATCCCTACTTCGTGCATTCTCAGCAGTCTGAAGGCATAAAGAATGGGGTCTGTGTGGTGTATTTTTTTTTACATTCCATATTCTGGTGCTCATTTACTGGCTTTAGTCAGTAACTTCAGTTCCATGTTTCAGCGAGGAGTCTCTGGTGAGGAACAGCACACAGCATGAGCTTGCACCCTGGTAAGACAAAAATGAAAATATTTTTCTTCTTTACTTGGAGCGCTTGTTGATAATTTCATTAAAACGCTGTTTCAGACACAGGACATTTTATGAATCAACCATGCCCATATATGCCTATATTCAGGAAACCTAGCCAGAGGGTATTAAGCTCTAATTGTCAGGATCCTGGAGATAAAATAAAACGTTAGCTAAAACCCTGAAACCTTCCTGCTGTAATAGACTTGCCCTGTTACCAATTATTCAAATTCCAGCTAATTAGTTTTTCTAATCCTTTCATGGCTAGTGACCACACACTTCCATACTCTTAAATTAATGACTAATCCTTTGGGGTACCTTTAATCTTTTCATATTAAAAGTTTAATAGTCAATTGTGAGCATTGATCAAATTATGTGAGAGTAATCCCTGAGAGAACCCTACAGGCTAGAAGTAGATGCTTTTAAAGGGAAGGATGTGCAGAAGAATGAAAAGACTGAGTCTATCAATATTTAGAAGGATAATGTATTGCCAGATTTGTGTTGTTTATATTGTGGGTATTGTCCTACAAATTCATAAATATCCCCCCTATGAATACAGGATATATTTAATCTTGGAAATAATAAGACAAATGTACATATTCATTATTTCAAGCATTTAAAGGTTTTATTCCTGAATGTTCCACCCACCAAGACATAGAAAACTTTGTGTAGCATATTAAAAGCATTTCTTCCTTTTATTAAAACAAAAGTATTACACTCATAGAACTGCTACACCTACTATTTTACCATTTTGAGAAAACCTTTTGCAGAGACAGAGATAATCAAAATCTCTGCCTCAACTTTAGAGTCTCTCTTCCACAAGTTGGTGACAAATTATCTGTCGATGTTCAAGGATTTGAAAGTTTATGTATATACAAGTCAAACAATATATATATATAATTACATTTCTAAATGGCATCTAAATTCTGCTAGAACGGCTCTAATCTGAGGTGCTGGTTGTTAATTGGTGATTTCTGAGGCTGGTGACGCTAAATGAACTTCTCCTCTAGGTCCAGAGGTAAGTTTCGGTCTTGCTCTCCTGGGATGGTCTTCAGGAGAGCCAGTTTCATCATGGAGCTCGATGGGTTTCACAAATGCACTTGACACAATACTGTTCTTGCCAGAACTGTTCCAGATCAGCTGACCTAAAATAACTACTGACTGTTGCTGTTGTTGCTACCTAATTACATAATTTCATATGTGTTATTTCATTTGACTGGTACTGTATACACACACACACGCACACACACACTTTTTTATTTCTTTAACACACATTGACATTTCAACATTTTGAATATACAAATTTTATTATTTAGGGAAATCTGATTCTGAAATGCTAGAACTTTACTTCTGGTCACACAGAACTGCAATAAAATAAAGTTCATGGAAGTCTTTAGTTTTTAGAACCTCATAAGAAAAAGGTGTGAAAGTTTCTCTGTATGAAGTGGTAACTTGTGTAGAAACTGGGGTTCAGCACCTGAATTTTAATATGTACTCCTTTGCTTTAACTGAAAGTTTCCCCCTTTTTCTAGTCAAAGGTCTCTCTCTTTATGGGGGGCAGATTCTCTCTCTCTCTCTCTCTCAATCTCTCTCTTGCTCTCTTTCTCTCGCTCTCTTTCTCTTGCTCTTATTCTCTCTCTCTCTCTCTCTCTCTCTCTCTCTCTCTCTCTCTCTCTCTCTCTGTATGTGTTGACCTGTTGCGGAAACACTGATAGCGGTTTCCTGTAAATTAGACCAGTTACTATGTATAACCGCTCTACCCCTACATTGTATGTGGTATCAGTGAAGAAGATCAAGGGTGAGCTGGGCGACGTGAAAGTGTAGATAATGTGAGGTCTCTGGAGGAAAATGTGGGGGTGTGAGGAAATAAGTAAAAGAGAGAAAGAAACAGAGAGTCACGACAGGTTTGAATAAAAGTCCACTTTTGTCAAAAAGTCAAGAGTCTCCCAGGAGTGACTAACTGATTGGAAAGTTGAGGTCATATCATCTTAACGCTATGCTGCTCGCGTGTCTCTCTTTCTTTAGGTCTCAGATGAATAAAACGTCATTCTCAGCCTACAGAATTTTAGAACGAAGGTGGTATGCTGATACATGGCCAAAATTTTACCTAGTTCTTGAAAACGAGGGTACTATGTGTTTTCTTTATACATAGACTTATACATAGTATAGATTTATTATTATATAGGAGATTATACTTTATATTTTCATGTATACTGTATATATACACAGTCAAACAGTATATACAGTATATATACAGTATATTTTAAAGCTTGATTAAATAATGTTTAAGTAGAAAAGCTTAAAACACAACCAAGCCCAGATGATATGGATTTGGCCCTCTTCCCCAATCAATAGGATAGAATATAGCTATGGTGTTTCACAGGCTTTGGACAAGGAGCAGGTTAAGTGCATTGGGGACGTGGCTGGTGCAGGAGATGGGTTAATCCTTGGCTTGTGTAAGACAGAACCCATTAAAAGCTTGGAAGGCCTGGGGCGGTGGGCACACCGAGATCTTAAGAGCAGTAGGAAGTATTAAAATGTCGATAGTTTAATGAGAGCTGTCGGACGCCGGGGTCCTGCAGGCAGCTCCGCTTTGTACCTTACCTCGCATATGGGCTCCTAAAATGCATACTACAACCATTGTCTGCAAATAAAACAGGTTACACACCTTTTAGATCAATTCAGAAATCTACTGGAGGTCTATTGCGTTCCAAACAGTAGCCAGACTTAAGAGTCTTAAGAATGATTTATGGAAAAATTACCATGATGTTATATCATTTAAAAGAACACATTTTATAACTTTTTTAACCTTAAATCGGCTTTACATTTTTACATATTTCCATACCATAACCCTTTCAAAGAAAGGGGACCTGTGGCAAAAAGAACCCCTCTAAAAAGAAACATTAAAAGAACTGAGAATGAATAAAAGGAGCTGGAGCATTGATCGAGATTCAGCGCCCCTAAAAAAAAATCTTAACCTGGACACACCAACCTTAACAAAGTCAACCATTTTTAAATTAAAAAAACCTTAAAGGGTCCCGATCAATCGGGGGCCCTTGGAATTATCCTTAAAGTCACCCACATGCCACTCCTTTCACCACGCCCCTGAAAGGTAGTCTGTCCCCCTCTTCCCACTGCAGGGACTCAGTTTTATTTATTTTCAAGTTTAAGTCCTTTACTGAACTGTTTTGACTATGAGAAGCTGGTCATAGCCTCAGTCAATCAGTGCCATAGAACAGAAGCTTATAGGCCATGGACTGGCAGTTGTGGGAGATTATACTAATTATGATGGCTAGAGCATGATCTAGATGGAACCAGGGCAAGAAATTTTTGGGTCTCAAGATGACAGAAGTTAGAGCTTGTAGCCCTCAAGATGGGAGGAGTAGGATGTTATGGGCCTCATAGTATTTAAACTCGGAGACTGTTCGTGTCAGGAGATCAGGGAGGAGCTTATTAGTAGTACAGGAGGAGGGAGAGGAGGATCAAAATGGTACCAGGTACCAGGCAGCTGGAGATGTGTGTGGGCTTTGTAACGGCAGGTATAGTAGCTCTTAGGCCTTGGAATAGCAGGAGTAAGCTCCAGAAGCTGGTAAGTGGGAGTGTGTAGATGGCAGGATGGCAAAAGCCAGAACCTGCGCAATAGCAGGAAATTGTGAGGAATGTAGATGGAAAGGGATCTTGTAGTTCATGACGCCCAGGTTAAAAAGCAGACATTTGCAAGCTTTAAAATGAAAGGAGTGTAGGTCGTGAGATTTTTACCCCACGATTAGATTAGTTAGAGTTGTGGACAAAAGACACAGCTGCTTAGTCATTAACTTTTGTGCTCATAGTATGAAACTAAAAGAGAAAATCAGTCATGAGGGACCACTGGGAAGTTTCTATTTCATCATCAATAAACAAACAAAAAAAGATCTGCTCATAATAAAATGTTGACTGCTTGGATATCTTTAAAGCCATGAAAATTATGTTTTAAGACATCTGATTTTATTTGGATTGATTTAAAGACTTGGGCATCCATTGTACATAATCCTAATACATCTAGGTCACCAAGAGACCTGGGCAATTTCATGTCATCTAGATAATATCACGAGCATAGATGTAAACCTTATTATAGAGTTATTAAAACAATACGTTTAACAAAGGAACAAGAGTCCCAGTACCGAGCCATGTGGAACTTCATAAAGTGTTTCAAGTGTGAAAGGTCCCCAACTTATTAAAACAAAACCATGCTCTATTAACTGACAAAACTAAGTACCATTTTTACCCTCATTATTCTGTAGAAACTTACTGAAGAAATTCTACACAGAACTTTGAGTCATGGAATTAACATAATTGAGGTAGGATGAACAGACCTATTTTCTCCTATCACATTCTCTCTCATCTGATAATATTTTACACTCATATCTTTACTTGTAGAAAAAAAAATCCCTTCTTGCAAGAGACTTTTGCAAAGCAGCGCTGCCTGCAAAGCAAAGGATTGCCATGTTGATTAAACTCAGTTTAATGAGATGTCTGGTAGAGGCTTTGGTTTTGTCATTAATAAACAATTAATAACAGTGCTTACTTTGCTCACATCTATTTAAAGCTTTCACACCACAAATACGGACGTGCATGATTAATGCAGCTCGAGTTATCTCAGTCACGAGCGGCTGTGCTTCCTCTTCGCTTTAACACCCACAATGCTAGTGTGGTTAAGAGAAAGTGGGTGTGCAGGTTGTGACACTTACAGAAACACACCAAAATGGCCAAAAAAAGCATGTTTTCTAGGAAATATACGTTAAGCCTCTAACATAATACAGTAGCATCAGCAAAAAAAAAAGACAATCAAAGAACTGCAAATGTTTAGACTAAGGCAACATAATGTAATTTAAGACTTTATATGAAGCATGATTAGTGCCACAGTACAAAATGTTTATTTGCATCATTTGCAATAACTATGTGTATCTCATTCAAAGTATACTGACCTTATTATGGCTTTGAATTGAGTAACTTTAGATTAGTTGCCTCTGCCGTTGCCTCATACCTCCAGGGCTGGGGTTTGAATCTGGACTAGGGTTAGGGTTAGGGTGTGGAGTTTGCATGTTCTCCCTGTGCATGATGGGTTTTCTCGAGTTACTCCAGTTTACTTCAGAGACATGTGTTAAAGGCTGACTGGCATTTCTAAAATGCCTGAATTGTATGATTGAATGTCTGCTTGTGCCCTGTTATGGGTTGGCACCATCATCCAGGAAGTCACCTTGCTTGTGTCATGATTTCCATAGGATAGGATACAGGCCCCCCTTGACCCACTACATGGTTGGTTGGATGGATGGATGGATGGATGGATGGATGGATGGATGGATGGATGGATGGCACTTTCTATTTCTATTTCTGACTGGTCGTATAACCAATCAGGAATCTTCTCTACAATGAGGCGGTCCTCCACGCCTATCAAATATTTATTAATGGTAATCCCAAGAAATAGGACACATTGGATTCATTCATTGGCATTCATTCATTCATTTTTCTCCAGTAAAAAGTGTGCATGCATTTTGTTTTAAATATGATAACAAGGATCGCACAGAACAGCATTTCACCCGGGAAGAGAAGGAGACGTTTACCCGGGAGTCCTTCGATTTGTGGTAGTACTGTATATGTTTTGTAGTTAGTTTTTGGTGGTGCGTATAATGCGAGCAAGGTTCTAAAAGAAAGACAAAATCATAGGAACCAGAAAGGCTGCTCAGGAATGGTCTCAAGTAGCAACACTTTTAAGTCTAGAACCATTAACTTTCGTGGGAATCCTTGAGGAACCATTTCTTTTAAGTGAGAATGTCCAGAGAGGTGACCACAAAGACGCAAAATTCTAAAAATAGGAAGTGGCAGAAAGTGAGGGTACAGGGCAGAAAGAGAAGAAGAAAGTGAGAAAGGCAGTGCACTAATGACTTCACAGCCCATTAGTCGCTAAGGCTGATACGCTACACCTCATTACTCCCCCAGCGCACTCGAGCATTAACACACGAATCCATCCGCTTGGCCAGACCTGTCCTTTCACTCCACGATAACTCTCCCTCTCATCGACGTTCACGAGCACGTTTCAGCGTGAAAGGACGTCATTTTTGATCGCTGAGTACACCTCGGATTCGATTAGCCTTCGTGGGACTGAGACAAATTCACATTTCTCAGCATACCATAAAGTAAAAAAAAAAAAAAAACATCGAAAAGGAATTGAAGCTGTAAAGGATCTCATTTAGAGATCGAGCGGTGATTTGAAAGATGGAGGAACACCCAGGTTTATGAGGACATTTCAATTTGGTCAGTCAACCAGCGAGAGCATTACATAAAAGTCTAGGGAGGGAGGGGTGGGGGGTAAAGATGTAGCTAGGGGGAAAAAAAAATGAAGATGGTTCCAATGAAAATGGCAGCAGTGAATCAACACACTGGCCGGGAGCCACTGGAACATTCACGGCGTCGGCTAAACACTGGCCATTGGCCATTGTCACACACCTCATTTATGCACACACACACACACACACACACACACTAGCTGTATTAGCAAACAGTGCAGTAGAGCTGTGGGGGTTTCCAAGCCCTTGCTCATCCAAATAGTCGAGTCAATTGCTTTCAAATTTGGGTAATTATGAAAATGAACATCACGTTTAAAAATTTACGAAGTAATATTATTACTCTTTCACCACACGGTGCTGTGAAAGCCCAAGTGGAATTGCTAATTACACTCCCTTTTTTAGTGCTTTTATATTTGGATGTAGAGGTGCATCGATACTAATCCTGTTACCAGATATCCATCTGATCCCACGCTCACTTACTTATACTTGCTCCATATCATATAGCCAGTATGACGTGATACTATGTGACATAAGCCTAATGTATGGTTTCCATGCTAATACCCAAACGGCACAAAATGACAGTGATTTCAAAGTGTTTCATGATGAATTATAGCACTCAAGTCAAGGCAGACTGCAAACTGTGCTCAGTATACTGTAGGGGCCGCAGCATCTTACTAAAATATAAACGACTAAATAAAACATTTACTTTGGATTGTTTGAGGAAACTGGAGTACCTGGAGGAAACCTCCAAGCACAGGGAGAACATGTAAACTCCACACACACACACACACACACACACACACACACACACACACACACACACACACACTCAGACACACATATACCTATGGAATCGAAACCTCAACTCTGTAGATGTGAAGCCACAGTGCTAACCATTACACTACCGTGCTGCCGTTTTTGTTCAATCCAATTTAACATCATATAAAATCAGCACGCTAATAGATGCCTAAATGCAACATACACACATACTGTACATGTAACCATGTGACCAAACTTTTTTGCATTTTGTGAAAGATTTAATGAAGACGTAACACCATGGTTCCCAATAATGTCAGCATGGACGGTAGCAAGAAGAAAATGGAATTTAATTTATATTTCATGTCTTTTCTAAATGGCCTCGTGCCCTAAGCCTCCTGGGATAGGCTCCAGGTCCCCGCGACCCTGAATGCAGGATAAAGTGGTATAGAAGATGCATGAATGAGTGAGTGTCTTTTCTAAATGTTTTGATTGTTTTTATATGCAAAAACATGATTAAAGTGTTGGGAATTCGTAATATTGGTAATATTTTTTGGGTGGCTGGAACGGATTATCTGCATTTACATTATTTCCTTTGGGAAAATGCGTTTCGCAATACAAAATTTCGCAAGTCAGAAAATTTGAAAATTTGAAAATTTAAGCACTCGAAACAGATTAAGTTCGTACGCCGAGGTACCGCTGTAATGCACCATTTTGTATTCATCTAATAGGCTAACACCAAATAATGGCACATGTGATAATGTTAGGAGGATGTTTGCCAGAGTCTATTTAGCAACTCAAAAGTTATTTGGAAAAACAACAACTGCATAAATTATTGACACACTGTCCATCAATTCCTGACTATTCATTTATTGCCTGTAATAAATCACAACCTTTTGTGATTAAATCGTTGCACTGGTCCATACTGCGGTTCTGATTTCTATGCGATTGATTCTGCAGCTCCAGTATACCGTAGACCATATGCACTCATATCCATACTCTTTTCGATCTTTCTGAAATGAAGAATGTCAGAAAGTCAGGAAAACGACGAATATCAGGGACGTCCCCGGTGTCTTTGGTTCGGTCAGCACTTGCTGTGACCTCGCTCTGGCGATTGCAGTATTTGTTTTCTCAAGGCTTTTCACATGAACACAGAACAGATGCAGTAGGCCTGCCAGGAGCAAGTGTGTGTGGGAGTGTGTGACAGACAACAGACTGTTAGATTTGTTCAGCGCTGCTGGTTTGGTGTAATGACTTAGAAACTGGAGGCTGGCCAGAAAATCTTTACCATTTGGTTTTTCTTCGGATGAAACGGTCAGGGCTGCTCTTACATATTGTGATAAGACGCATCATTTGCTACATTTGATGTGCTTTAATTATCCAATTCTCTATTTCTGCTCTATTTTACTCGATTTTGGACCGCTTCAAACGCGGCATACATCTTAAAGTCGGACTGAATAGCGTGTGGCAGCGCAGACAGACAGACGGTGTTGGTTCAGCTGCAATAAGATCGCTTAAGCCTTGTCCGACCACAAGCATTTAAAAGATTTAGTTGAACTTTAAAAATATGTATTATGCATATGGATCTTGTGACCCTTTGAGTCCTGCAGCGAGAGTGAGATTTGAGGTAGCGTGTTACAGTCCAAACTGACTCCCACAGCCTTGAAAACACCGATCTGGGTTTTCACACACGCACACACATACACACAAGAGGATTTTGCACTTCATATCCCGTCCCCAAGTTAAAGAAAAAAAAACAAAAAAAAAAACACGCTCACGTCGGCAGAGCCGAGCTGAAAGGAGCGCGAGCACACAGGAGGGAATAGACGTATTGTTAAAAGAGAGGAGCACCAGCAGGGCTCCATAAATCATGTGTCGGGGTGTGAGTGTATGAGATGATGACCTTGTCACATTTTAATGTCAGTGTAAATTCAACCTGTCCTGGCCTGAGGATGGAGGGAAAAAAAAAAAAAAAAAAAAAGAGGCCAGAGACAGGGATGGATAAAGCCAGGCAAGCATAAGAGGGAAGTCATTATGAATTGGCTGTGTATTATATCTCAAGATATTTTCCTGATGTTTTACCTTCGCTTACACTCTAACCTTTAGCACGTGTGTGTGTGTTGGATGCAGATCTTAGTGGCTGGAGCATCGAGGTCGGAAAATACTCGAACGAAACAAATAAAAACTGATCATAGTTCAGCGAACTTTTCTAACAATTTTCTACACAGAAATGCAGCTTTTCTTGTCATCGCAGTGATGCAACCAATCACACGCTTTTACCGTATGTAAATTAAATAGGTTAAAGGTGGCTCATCAAGAGAGAGAAGATTTTTATCTCTAGTCTGATTAACCAACTGCCAAGGCTGATGAAAACAGGATGTTTAAAAATGATTGGACAGGAAAAGACGCATTGATTCTATAACAGAAGTCAAAAGCAGTAATGTGTCATAAAACCACTTCAAACTCATGGTTTTTATTAATTTCCTTTTCCCTTTTTCCCTTCTACAGTATGTGCAACATATGGGAATTTAGTCATTACTCACATGTTGTTCCTTCCTATTAGTGCAAGATGGAATTTACTGTTAAGTAGGTTTATTATTATTGTTATTATTATTATATATTTTTTATTATTTATTTTTGTCCCATCATTCGCCTATTTTCAAAGTTATTCTACTTCCCCTTGTTTAATTTATTACTTTCATGAAACAACAGTAAACAACTGTAACTAAGAAAGCAATTTTCTTCTGGGATTAATAAAGTTCTTTGAATCTTGAATCTCGAATCTTTAATTGAATAAAAAGGTAACTGTTGTTAACATCGTCACTTTTCTGGACGTTTGTAAGTAACGAATCCTGACGTTTTTACTTTTTAATGTATTTCACAAATGATCCTTAATAAAGTAATTCATTTATTTGACATTGGTGCATTCCTGTATCAAACCTGCTTTAACATTCAGCTGATATATTTCTTTTCTGGCTTCTAGGAATCGTTTCTAGGAACTCCTTGCTGTGATATTCTGTCTGTTATCAGTGGACAGAGATAAGGTAATCGCGCTCCGGGAGCTGAAGCTGTCAAACACGCTGAAGTGTGTAATAAACTCAGGGTGTGTTCACGAGTCAAATAACACACACCTGAACACCTGTCAACAGCAGGCCCGCCCTCGCCATGTGACCGAGCTAAATAACACAGAGCTTAACCAAGGGTCAAAGGTCACAAGATTCATGTATGTAGAGACACACACACACACACACGTGTGAATATCTGGAAGCTGCTCAGACGTTAGTGTTTGAGAGAGACATTATTATTATTATTATTATTATTATTATTATTATTATTATTATTATTATTACAAATTCATTATCATGTATCATTTATGGTTAATGTTACATACCAATTAATAATGTATAAATTGTAACATTAACATTCATTTATTAATCAGCGGTGCGCACTTATAGCATGATATAATAAATTAATAATTTAGTTAATTTATCAATTACTTTTAAACAATCAAGAGTTGTTGTTTAATAATAATTATGGTATAATTATTAATCTGGTGTTATATATTTATTTATTATAAAATGCATTTGTATATTTGTCCCAAAGTGTAAAACCAGTTTTAGCATAATTTTTATTGATTTATATTTTTTTATACACAATACAGTACAGATACTACAGAGAGAGAAAGAAAAAAATCTACTATCTTTTGGTAGATATAGTGCATTAAAAGTATTTGTTTTGAAATCAATGAGCTGAAATTATTTCATCTATTTGTGTGTGACACCTAAATAAATAAATAAATAAATAAATAAATCTTGTCTCGTCCCAGTTGGCCGGCTAATTAGGTCTCCAAGTTAGCTAGTTAGTTTCTGTTAATTTATGTTATTAATTTATGTTGTATGTATCACATTGGTCCTGAAGGAAAGTTTTATTTCATTGTGTTCTAAACTGTATATGGTTGAAGTGACAATAAAAGCCTACTTGACTTAAATAAATAAATAAATAAATAAATAATCATTTAAGTGGTTTATCTATGTGCTTATCCTGATGACAGACTGAATTTTAGCTAAATCTGGGACAAATCATTTTTCATTGTTTCACACACACACGCACACACACACACAAACACACACACACACACACCCACACTCACAAACACACACACACACACACACACACACACCCACACTCACAAACACACACACACACACACAAACACCCACACACACACACACACACACACACACACACATCCCAGAACGAAACTGCAAAATATCTGATTAACCTTTTTGCGAAGATAAATCTTTAGAAACTTCTAAAATGGCATTTGATTTGTTTAAACCGCGACATGCGGCCTTACTTACAGTCATTTCTTAGTCACTAACTTAATCCAGAACTGACTTTGTATTTATGCTCCTTGATGCGTCACGTGCTTTGTGCTGGAACAGATTTCACCGAACAAATAGCGTCTCATCACAAGCTTGATTTTATTAATGTAGAAATACTTCACCAAGTTGTTACTCATCTGAAAACACAATGTATGATTCAACTTTAATTTATAAGACTTCGTCTTCGACCTTATTTTTTACATTCAGACCCCTAACCGCCTCCCGCCCCCTCCCAAATTTTACACCTTTTTTTTAGACCGTTACTTACAGCTTGTGAGCTACTGCGTGTAGATGAAGCGATAAGAAGCTTGCACTATTTTACTGAACTTTTTTAAATATCCACGCAGCGTTCTCGGTGGAAAAGGTGCCACCGCTTTTCTCACTTCATCTCCAGTCGTTCCACACAGCAGCTTCCTTATCAGATCTCAAACTGACACCATTAACTTATCTAATAACACATTTCAGGATCGAGTCTATGCATGTGTGTGTGTGTGTGTGTGTGTGTGTGTGTGTGTGTGTGTGCGTGTGTGCGTGGGTGTGTGTGTGTGCGCGTATGATGAACGCTTCACTTAGCTACACGGCCGAGTGTAAGCAGGAGGTGGAGAAAAGCAGATAGTGACTCTGAGCGAAGGGAGACGAGCTTCCTGTGCTGTCTGCCGTTGTTTGGTTTTGCTAATAAATGACACAACCTCCATCCCTCGCTCTTTCTCTTTTTCTTCCTGGACTTTGACATGTGACATAAAGTTGACATGTCAATCTGTAAAAAACGCTTTCATCCCTGTTTCTTGTTTGGGAGAGGAAAGCGGGGCCTTGGAGCTCTTCCTGATCCCCTTCCAACATCAGTAAGGGCCATAAAACCTCTGACAGTCTCTCGAAAGAAAGAAAGAAAGAAAGAAAGAAAGAAAGAAAGAAAGAAAGAAAGAAAGAAAGAAGGAATGGTTAATTGTTGGGCAAAAAAGCTAAATATATGTCTCATATACTGTACACTGTATGTTATAAAGGCTGAATATCTACAGTGGTGTGAAAAACTATTTGCCCCCTTCCTGATTTCTTATTCTTTTGCATGTTTGTCACACTTGAATGTTTCTGCTCATCAAAAACCGTTAACTATTAGTCAAAGATAACATAATTGAACACAAAATGCAGTTTTTAAATG
>JAOVVA010000037.1:35450975-35468833 GCA_028565275.1 Leiocassis micropogon
TTCTCCTCTGCAGCAGAGCTCAGTTTTGGTCTCGCTTTCCTGGGAAGGTCTTCATGAGAGACAGTTTCATCATCATGACTGATGAGTTTTGCAAATGGCACTTGAAATATATAAATTGCAGTATATATAGATGCTTGTTGAATACCATTTAAATTTAGTCATGTGGCAGATGTTCTTATCCAGAGTGACTCACAAAATTGCTTTAAAATTTCTGTCACTACTATAAGTCATCCAATATATATTTGTGTTACAGTTGAATTAAAATAAGCGACTCTAAATAAGTATTTATTTATTTATTTATTTATTTATTTGTTATACAATAATATTGGGGCAAAAACTTAATATAGTGTTTTTTGCTTGTTTGTTTGTTTATTTTATTTATTTTTTTAATCAACCTGAGCCTACTTTCAGTCTCACAATGCTGCATTTTGTTTTGAGTTTTTGTTGTTGTTTTGATTCATGCAGTGCTAAACTGAGCAGTTATCTACAGTATCTACTCAGATGGGTGATGTCTCATTTTCTAATGATCAGTACAGAAGGTGAAACCACTTTTTTTTTTTTGTAGGTGCTGTGTATTTCTTCATTCACAAAACCAGTGTCAGTTAAACAGTGTGTCAATGTACTAGTGTGTGTGTGTGTGTGTGGGGGGGTATCCAGAAAATTAAATATATTTAAAAAAGAAAAAGAAGACAAAGAGGGGAGAAAAGATGTGATTGGAGGTGACTTCGCAGTGAGGTTAACTCTTTACCTGCTCAAATTTATTGAACTCCTTCTTGCACTGAGGGTCAAAGTGAAATTGTAAATCGGCCATTGTAAAACTTGATTGATTTTATAACACAAGCACTTTTATGTCTAATTAAATAAAGAAGCGAATGTACAGTATTTCAACTACAGTTTGCAATACAATTTAGAGCCAAAATTATTATTATTATTATTATTATTATTATTATTATTACGTTAAAAAAAACTAATCAACACTGTTACTGTGGGAACAGAACAAGTGAAAAGAAGTGAAACCCACTCACTGTTTTTCATTTCATGTTGTGATATGAAGTTGAAAACAAATATGCAAAAGAGCATGAAAAGTTCAAATAAGTCATCCCTTTGAACTGGTTTTTACTATGTTTTTAATCACTCATCTTTCACTGCGTAACTTTAAATAGTCTGTATCGGAAAATCTGCAGGGCACGTAGGTGTTCTTGCTTTTCTCAGGGTCGCTTGGCAGCAGTCTGTGAACTTAAACTCACTGATCTTTGTTTTTATCGCGTTAACAAACAAGCGTGTAAACAGGTCGTGGTTAGATTATTCATTAATCACACACCGATGTCAGAATTCTCCATTCTCATTGGTCAGGACTTGTAATCTATAAGATAACGCAGGTTTATAATTATTAGTTTTCGTGTTTTGGTAGCGACAGTTCGTTCAGATGGGCGTCGGCAACTGGTGATATTTAAGGAGATGTTTATTTATCATTCATGGAAGGAGTCACCTGTGTCAGCGCTTTGAAACAGTCAGAGATAAATTTACTATTTAAAGCTTCTTTAACATACGTAGCATAGTTTGATTCTACTTGTTGCTGAAGCTGATTATTGTCCAACAAAAGCATGTCCAAGAGTGTTTTATTCTTCTTACACCACAACATTGTGCATGTCAGTATTGCAAAGCACGTATTATTTGCAATGCTAATAAGAAATTCTCACTTTTGTTTTTTCTCAGGATGTTACTCTGGTTTTCCACAAACTGTAGTGATATAAAGGTGTGTAAAACACTTCGGGAGCTGTTATAGGGGAATGATCACCTAGAGGAAGGGTGTTCTCTTATCCAGATTGAATTACATTTTACCGCATTACGCATTTGACCACTTAAATGGGCCTTGATCAGGGGACCAACAATGGCATCTTGTTGGATTTGAACCTCGGACTTTCTGATCAGTAGTAAAAAGCTTTTACCACTGATGTCAATTAATCAACTAATATTATTAACCAATGTATTAAAGCATTATTAAATTCTTCTCCTTTAATGACTCAATATAAACATTTGATTTATTGCCATGCAACCTTCTTTTCTTAAGACAAACTCTGTGCTATTGGGTATTAAAACTTATTATTGACTTACAGCCAGCTAATTCTATAGGGGTTCTGAGGATAACTTAATCAAGGAATTTAAAAAAGAGAGAAAATTATCAGCTAGGGAATGTGCAAGATTTTTATTTATTTAATTTTTTTTGCTATATGTGATGAAACATGTAAAATGTGGTGGTTGAAACCAAAAATGATGCGACGAGATAGCAAAGAAATTAATAGATTATGTGATATTTGGTGGTGTTTAGGATTACTGAAGATTCTACAACGCCAAAAAAGGACTGTGGTTGGAAAGAACAATCATAACTGACCATGATCAGAGATCATTTAAACACATGGTAAAGTTGAAAATAATAGTAAAGATCATAGTTATGTTTAATATTGAAAGATCAAAGCCTTTTCACGCACTCACAATGCGATCCATCATGCATAGTCCCCTCTGTACAAGCATCCTGAGGCAGTGTTATATGGGGTTGCTTCAGCTGTAACATAATGAAATCCTAATGAAAAAGTGATGATTACAATAATTACACATATAATAAAACCATATAATCATAGCAGGTTAGTATTAATCAAATACAACCTCAGACGAACAACAGCATGAATAAAATCTTTAATCAAATACAACCTCAGACGAACAACAGCATGAATAAAATCTTTAATCAAATACAACCTCAGACGAACAACAGCATGAATAAAATCTTTAATCAAATACAACCTCACAAATGAACAAAAATGAGGCAAAAACTGTTCCCCCTTGCTGCGTCCACATGATTTAAGAGGGTAAATTGCAGCCACGTTGCTATTAATCCATCTGGGATTAATAAACTTGTTTGACTTACCAGCCCTTGATTAACTGATCATCAGCAGATGTTCAGTTTGCTGGTGTAGAGTATTCCGGTTTGTGTTAACACAATGCCAAGATTGTTGCAATTGATGCTGCAAATCAATCTGTGAAGGGTTATAAAACCATTTCCAAACAATTTGGAGTTCAACGTTCAACAGTGAGAAAGATTACGTACGAGTGGAAAGCATTCAAGACAGTTAAGAGTGGAGCTACAGTACATCTCAGACCCTACAGGCCTCACTGAGCATATTTTGAAGTACAAAAACGGCACAACTAGAAGAAGACTCAACAAGTCCGGGTGGTTTGGAAGGGCTGACGGGAGAAAGTCTCTTCTCATTAAAAAAAAACAAGGAAGCTTGACTAAGGAATTCCAAAACTGCACCTGAGCAAACCATCAACAACTTCTGGAACAACATCCTATGGACAGATGAGAACAAATTGAAGTGCCCAGCGCCACGTTTGGTGAAAACCAAACGGCATTTCAGCAGAAACACTTCATACCCCTTGTCATGCACAGCGGTGGAGGTGTGATGATTTGGGCTTGACTTTGGAGTCACAGGATGTGGGAAACTTACAGTCGGTCATGAACTGCTCTGTATACACAAGTCAGTCTACATCACATGGCTGAAAAAAAATAATAATTCAAGTGTGTTAAAATTAAAAGAGAGAGCACTAGCTTTAGTTTTCGTCTGTTTATATACTCGGTCCAATCCACAAAAAACAAATGCAGCACAAATCACAGAAAAACGTCAACACTAGCCGCAATAGAAAGGCACAAGAACACCTAGTGCACCACAGCCTGCCGGACACGAGGCCCAGCTAGCAAAGAGCCCAAGGCCAGTGACCCGGCCTCCAAACTCCTCAGATCTGAATCCAATCGAGCCCCATGGGATGGTCAAACAAACAAGTCAGATCCACCCCATAACCCATGGCACCCAAAGGATCTTGTCCTGGTGCCAGTTACAACAGGACACACCTTGTGGCGTCATGTCCCGAGGGGGCCAGGGCTGCCCAAGTGGCACTAGGTAGTTTTAATGTTAATGGGTTTAATGTCATGGCTGAGCGGTGTAGACACCAGACACCAGACACCAGATGCCGCTTGCTGTTTTGCAACTTTTTGTTTCATCAAGATGTCACTTTCTGAGTCAGTGCTGTAAAGGAGAAAGTGAATGAGAAAGAAATCAAAGACATTTCTTTTTGGTGTTCTTCTATAAACTTCCATTATATGCGACTATGAATAATAACAATAATAATTGTATAATAATAATATTTTATTAATAATAATCAAAAGTGAGATAATAATAAGAAATTAGAAATTAGTAATAATTAATAAGCATTTCACTACATACTGTATCGTACTGTGTATGACTGTGTATGTGACGAATAAAATTTGAATTTGAATTTTATTATTATTATTATTATTATTATTATTATTATTATTATTGTTGTTGTTGTTGTTGTTAGTAGACTTTCTTAACATATAGAGAAAATGAAGGCATTTTATCAGATCACTGAGCCTGCAGAACTGTCTGTGATCTGAAGCTTTTTATCCTTCAGCACTTTCTGTTAAACCACCAATGGAGAGTGTCTCTCTCTCTCTCTTTCACAGATCAACACATACACACACATACACACACACACACACACACACACACACACACACACACACATCACACCTCCACACTCTCTCTTGCCGTTATCACTGTGTGACAGACAGCACTTGGCACTTGACACGCACACTTGATATTATCTGGCCAGAGGAAAGATTCAGGGCCCTGACTGATGAGAACGTGTCACTCACGTATTGTTTATCTACGCCGGCGGGAAGCCTAGCAAAATAAAGAGAGCTTTCTTTCCCTGGCCTTATATTTATCATCCCATTGACTTAAAGCACGCTATTTGTGTGTGTGTGTGTGTGTGTGTGTGTGTGTGTGTGTGTGTGTGTTAAGTGCAAGAAACCGCCTGGAGTTTTGTTAAATGTAGCATGTCATGTCAGGTTTTAGTGAAAAGTAATCCAGCCAGTGGTTCACACAAAAGCGGTTCAGCCTCAGGCATTACTCATTTAGATGTGTTTTTTTTTATTTTATTTTTTTAGATGCCTTTTGAAGATGATTTCTTCTTCACACCACAACATTGTGAGAAAATTATTATTACTATTATTATTAGTATTAGTATTATTATTATTATTATTACTTTCATTTTTATAATTGCTTTTTATAATTTCTATTTTTATTATTTATATGCTTTTTGGTAAGTACAGTATATGTGCACAAATAAAAATACGTATAATGTGATTTTTATTTTTTTTTATTTAATTTTATTTTATACATTTGCCAGGTTATAACCATAGCACAGTGTGGTGTTGATTAATTTTATATACCAGCCGCTCTTATAGCAGTGCAACTTCAAATCACAGATTTATATTAATATATATTATATACATAAATACATTGTTTCTATAGTAACAGCTCATTGAGAGAGGCATTTGCGGTGCAAGATCTATAGATTAAGTAATTAAATATAAAGTAATCGTTATTAGTTGCTATGATGTAACTCAGAGCTTATTTTGTAGCTGGGTTACAACACAAAAAAAAGCATAATATTAGTTAAATGATTTTGCTCTTTACCTAATATAAAGATGTAACTGTTACAGTATCTGTTATACAAAGCAAGTAAATGCATGATGTTATAGTAAAGTACTTAACCAAAGGTTGGTGAGTGGAACTCTGTTTCCTATTGTGACATGGCTTGTTTTATTCCATACAGTATGGAATAACTAAAGGAAACAAAATTACATCCATTTATTTATATATTTAACTTCTCTCACTACTTTGATGTTTGTACTTTGGATTGAGATTTTTAGTCATCATCACTACCATCATCATCATCATCATCATCATCATCACTAAAAAAATCCCCATATAAGATAATCTGCTCTGATTCAGTCTTACTGATTTACAGAACTAAATGAATCAGTCTTCTTTTATAAACTTTTAACACACTTTATTTGTCACCTCATTATTAGAAGTTTTAATATTAAAAATCTTTAGGACTGATGAAGCAGACACATTTCCTGCAAAATTTATGTGAAACAAAATGAAATTCTTCTGATTTGTTGTTGGGGGGAAAAAAAAACTAAAATTTTATTACGCAAAACAATAAAGAAAAAATCTAAATTGTGCAGAAAGGGGACTTAATAATAATAATAATAATAATAATAATAATAATAATAATATTAATAATAATAATAATAATAATAATAATAA
Source organism: Leiocassis micropogon (assembly GCA_028565275.1). NCBI lineage: Eukaryota > Metazoa > Chordata > Actinopteri > Siluriformes > Bagridae > Leiocassis > Leiocassis micropogon. Next base: position 35,457,170 of record JAOVVA010000037.1, read on the forward strand.
TAATAATAATAATAATAATAATAATATATTTACATTATTATTTCTTATTCTTATTCTTATTCTTATTATTCTTCTTATTATTATTTAAATAATAAAAAGATAATAAAAGGAAATAATAAAAGAAGAACTTAAGAATTAAATGAATTAGTAACCTCTACTTGTGGTAATTAAGGTCAACGCAGTTTCTTTGTATAATCACTTCTTTCAAATTATCTAAGGGTGTGCAAACTTTTGCACGCAATCGTATACTTGACCTGATAAGCAGACAGGAGGATTCTCACAATGACACATCTTGTTCTACCCCTTTGCTTTCTTGAAACTTAATTAATCTAACCTCAAAAACACTTTAGTTTTGCCCTCCACTTACGTGGGCTGGAAATGACTGTAGTGTTAAAAGGAAAAAAAGAAAAAAAAGAAAAAGGGAAAGTAAAAAGAAAAAGGGGCATTTAGTGTTAATTTTAGTTCTCTTATTTTTATCATCCCATCCCAGCGTTTAAGTGTCTCACCCTCTTCACGTGTATCGTGTGTATGAATTATGCCCCTGTGACCCCAGCTCATCCATTTAGGCAGAACATGAGGGTAAATAAGCTCCAGTGGCGGTTACTGTCCGCCTCATTGAGCTCTCTCGACAAACACGCTGCTGGAGAAGACGGACTCAGACGTCTGCCACTGTTTATCTTGTCCTCGGGTTCGGGGGAATAAAAAGCCTAAGCTTGTCTCACGCTGATGAGTAGAGTCTGAGTCGAGCTGCTGAGCAGAAAGGTCAAAGGTCAGCTCTGCTAAGGAGCTCTTAAGTTGTATGTGTGTATTGTTATAGGGGTCGATTGAGGAACGGATGCAGAATACATCTAACGGTAGCAGCACTGAATCTCTGTTGATTCATCTGTATGAATGATGCCTCAGTGGGAAAACACACTGCATTGTGACGACATCGGCTTTATCTCGTGCGTCAGCGTCAAGTGCACAATCATTCATTCGATTTTAGGTGGAAATATGCTAAAAAAAATGAATATAATTTTTATATACAGCATGCTTATTTCTGAACTCAAGATAAGCAATAATTAATTACTATTAATAATAATAATAATAATAATAATAATAATAATAATAATAATAATGATAATATAAGTATAAAGTATAAGCAATTTATGTAGTAAAATATTCCTCTACATGTTCATCCATGAGTTTATTTATTTGTAAAATAAAAGACAAAAATGACTGCTAAACTGTAAAAATTATGACTTGATTTAAAATTATATGCTTTAAAAGTTATACGCTGATGTGTTTATCGGTTATATTACAAAACAAGCTACTGTAAATGGACTAGCTGTGTACTGTAAACTCACCACCATTGCAATGTTCTATATATATATTAAACTAAACGCTTTTTACTACAGAAAACAACAAAACCAAACCGTGGCGACGTTTTTTCTTTTTTCTGTACAGGCGATAACTGCTGATAGAAATCACAAAGCATTATCCAAGTTATCATTAAAGGCAATTATTTGATTTTGTTGATTTATTGATTTATTTCATTGTCAAATGTCAAAAAAGTCAAATATTAAGATATCACTAGTTGTTAAAAAGAAGTTTTCTTTTGTCCGTGTAGATAAATAAAACATGAACAATGACGACTGAAGCTTTATCGGTTGCTAGTGTGGGTTAAATCTAAACCAAGATTCATCCTAAAATTAAACAGCCTAAAACGCTTTAAACAGATATGGAATGTTTTATGCTGTAAATGATTTTCAGGAAAGATTGAGCTTTCAAAATCAATAAAAAATGACCTGTTACTGCTACTGAGATGAACATTTGATCCAGAGTGGAAAAACGAGGGAGCATCAAGACTGTAGACATCTGATGGTTGTACAGCCAAAATGAAAACAAACAAACAAACAAACAAACAAAAAGCAAGAATAATTGTTCATGTGTTTGCAAAACATGGACTGTTTTTTTACATCAAATGAATAAAAATAAATAAATAATTCACCACATACCAGACTATTATTTGCAAAATGGTTCATACGCCCCCCTCTCAAAGTCTTAATTAAACAATACATTAGACATGATCTTTTCATGTCACTCGTGTCCACGCTTTATTAAAAATAATAATCTTCCTGTCACTTTAGAGACTCTGTACTAATGAATCAGGAACATCACCGCCGACCACTCTTAGCAAGCTATGGGCAAAATATCAATTAAACACACACCAAAAAAAAGCTAATTAATAATAGGAAATCTTTTTTTATATATATGGTTTATTCTTTTTTTTTTTTTACTTGATTGTTCTTTTTCTATACATGCCATATGAGAACTTCCGATTACAAAATTACCTGAACAAACTGCTAGTGTGTTAGCATGCATAGCTGCATCACATTTACAACATATTTACAAGTACTGAGGTACTGGACCAAAATAATTAAACAACAAAACACAACAAACAAAACCAAAGCGCAAAGAATGTAAAATATAAATTAAGTAAATATATAAAATAAAGGAAGAAAAATATTAAGAAATGTATCTTTTTTTCTCTTGGATCAGATTTGCATTTTAAACACACCAGCCATTGTGGAAGACAGTTTGTTATCAGGACAATAAGGAAATATGATACATAATGGTGAATAAAAAAATAACAATAACATAAAATGTGGTTATTTTGTTCTTGAAAAAATGGAGTATTGTTAGAAAAAAATGGAAGACCCTTCAAAACCTCAGAAATCGCTTTCATTTTCAGGTAAAATTTTCTTGAAGAATGTAAAGCAAGCAAACAAGCAATCAAGCAAGCATACAAACAAACAAACAAAAAAAAAACACAAATAAACAAATAAACAAATAGCCATCACGGAAGAAATATTGATATGGTTTTTCATAATTGTGATCAGGCTTTATAGGAAAGCACATGAAAAAAGAAATATCACAACAAAAACACTGACATTTTTAAGAATAATTTTTAAAAAACATTTTTATATAAACATTAAAATGAAGAAAAAAATGGAAGAAATTGACTGATGCTAGATTCTACACAAGAAATAAAGAAACCATCCGTCATCACATAAGCCATATTGCTAAGGGTTTTTGCTTTATCAGTCATAACAAAGAAAAATAAACATATATGTATATAAAAAATAACTACATTTAAAAAGGTGGTAACAAATATACTGTAATTTAAATATTACAAAAGTGGAAGACTTGTGGGAATAAAAATAAAAGCATCATGGAAGACATACAGTTGTAAAGTAAGGTAAGCTTTTTGTTGTTCTTATTGTTGTTGTTGTTGTTTTTGTTGTTTTATTTCATTTTACAATTAATTATGGACCAGCATGTACAAGTATAATAAAAGTATAATAGCATTTAAACTCCTGAGACCCGGACTCTACTGTTGTTTACTCTGCAATTTATTTTTACTGTTTCTTTTGATAAGTGCATGACGACTACAGACTTACCCATTGTGTTTTAACAGGAATACGTTTGAATAAACAATTATATCTCTACATATACAATGAAGTTGATGAGGGGGGGGGGGGGTAATTTTCTCATATGATGATATTCAGGGATACAAATATTACAAAAGTAAGAGATACGTAATGTAGCATGTCAACATATCAATATAGTTTTGTTCGTTTTGCTTATCAGTGGTAATGAATGTTTTCACTGCATTATTGCAATAAACAAAATAAACCTCTCGCTTTTCTTTGAAAGATTGTGCAATGAAAATGAAAATGCATGTAAAACCTCATGAGAGCACATGTTTCTCTACAATATGCATAAATAGGTGACTTTTCCCAAACCAATATATGTATACGTGTAAGGTTGGAATGTTATTGTGTCAGCTCATGAAGCTTATCTCAGGCTAGGGTCACACAGGCCAAGAGGTAGGGGGCTAATCATCAAGGCAATTTGTCCCACCACCACTACACACCACCCCTCTTGGGGATGCCTCCCAGCACCTCGTCAAGCCTAACCCCCATCTCAGCCTCATCAAAAGCCGGTTTGAGGACTCTCATGTGATATAAAGTGGAGATTTAACATTGATATTGAAATAAAGGGTAAACACTAATTAACCCTGGGCTGCAGGAGCAGTTCCTTCGAGAGCTGGCTTTACAAGAAGAGCTATGTGTTTTAATTGTGCTCAACCAGCAGTGTTTTTTTTTTTTTTTTTTTAATCATTTATTTATTTATTTTTAAATGAAAATTGCTGCATGGCCTTAATTTCTATTTGAAAGCCCATTTCATGGAAGGGCTAAGGAAATAAAAAGCACCAAACGTCCATTGGGTGTAAAAATGGTGGCTTATAATGGGTAGCTTTCAAGTGAGAGAGCCAGACATCAAGAAAATGAGAAAAGGCAGAGCCCTATTTGGTCCTGATGCTTCCAATCAGGATCTAATGACCATGTTGCTGAGATACATCCTAAGGAAACGAGATTTCTCCTTTTCCACCTCTTTGCCGTCATTGTTCTAGGGGATTTTCCGGACAGTCCTGTTTCCAAGCTCTAATATAAAGCGGATTACTGACACACTCCCATTGGGAGACATTTAGTGGGCCACCTGCTGAGCTGCTCATCTAGACGTCCACCATAGACCAAGCCTCTATTGTTCCAGGTCTGAAGCGTCTATTCTGGATTCCAGTGAGTCAGTGCACTTAGGAAACCACACTGCCAGGCTGGAATTCAGGAATACTGTTAGGTTTGTCACAGGTGGCTTTTGTTCTGGCAAGAGTTAGTCATCTCCACCAGCTGAACACCATTATAAGCCCTGGAAACCAAACAAGCGGCTCAATGGATAAACGTACTTATTGCGCCTGAACGCACTGATTCGGTCTTACCCATATGCGACCATCGGCGCATTTAATGCATTTTACTTTGGCACAAGAGGAAAGAATACCTATTATAGTGCTAGGTTTTCTATCACTCTAACATTTCTCAATTTCCAAAGGTATACCAAGCCCAAATCAAGACTTTAGAAGACAGATGTCACTAAAGTCTCCAGGCTCTGCCACTCCTTTCTGCCACTCTACACAAGTCTGTGTAGAGAGTGTGTGGAGAGAGAAGAAGCTCTGACCTGGTGTGAACCCCTTTCAAATGGATCTGGGTGATTGGAAGCTTTTGAGATTGAATCCTGGTGTTGTCACTGTTCGGTCCCTGAGCTAGGCCTCTATCATTTTACAGTTCAGGTCAATTGTAAGTCATTTTAGATAAAAGTGTCACCATCGTCTCACAATAGGACACCATTCCTCTAGAGAGGACTATAGAAGGATGGCAAGTGTTTCACCAAAACCTGTGAGAGGTCTAAACAAGTACATGTTACATGTGGATATTAAGGATAATCCTTAGGCTCATAAATCTTCTTCACAAGTGATCTCATCTTTGAGGTAACCAAAGTTGGTGTTATCTTCTCTAAGCCATTAGCTCCTGTTTAGTTTAACTATGGTACTTTGACCTTTGCTCATCAGGATGTAAAGCATAGGCGCTCACACCACCTGCCTCTGAAAGACAAATATCTTGATTTTAGAGTAACCAAAGAAAATTCTTTCTCAGCACCATAGTCGGTAGGAACCTTTATGAAATCCTTATTTGAATCATGATCCAATATAGGGTCCGAATGTGTCCTGTTTGCCTCTGGCTTACTTCCTTGATAGTTCCTCGATGCTTCAAATCCTCACCACAGCTCTAACATGTCCAAACCCATAGATTTTCATCTTTAGTCTTTCATTATAAGCTCTTGTTGTAGGTCTTGCGGTTTTACAAGTTGCACTTGAGCATTAGTCAGTCGCATGATAATACTATAACCGTAGCATTACCTTTGCCAAAAACTTAATAATGGACTTAAAATTCTCTGACATCATCTGTATTTTATTGTTTTGTATTTTAAACAAGGCCAATACTTGTATGCTTGCTGGAGTGCTTTTATACTGACAAGAAAGCCTGAAACCTACTTCCCAACAAAACACATGCAACACACTTAAACCCCATCCAGTTCAGATTCATACGGTATACAGTACATTCCCTGAGGTAGATTCCACTACACGAGTCTGCATGTTTACAAGTTTTCCTTCCATTTTCACACCAACTATAATGCGAGTTACTCTTCTGTGTAACACCCAGTTCCAGGAAGGATTGAAAAGATCTGTTCAAACGAGAAAGCAGGAAAAACAGAAGGATATATTCGCTAATCCCCATGACCTGCCAATCCCTTTCTCAAAACATTCGTCTCACAGGATCTCCTCATCTTTAGATTGCAGATTCTGCCAAAACCATGGCTCGAATAAACATGTCATGTACATTTGAACATGTGTCAAACGAAGGAAATCTCCTGAGAACTGGAAGGAAGTTTTGAAAAATAATTTTTCAGGTTTTTTTTTTAACTCATCTGGTTTTAAACTGTACTCTTTATTATTCAATTAACCAAGTTATTCAGTCCGTACAGGCAAAAAAGGATGCTAGCCCTTTCGATCAATCCAGTGTAGCACTAAATGTAAGTCAGGCCTTAAGGGGAACAAAAAGGCATTACATAACCCAAGCCAGGCCGTCCACTCTTGTCCATCTCCAAAGCCACTGTTTGCTCTAAACCATCAGCCTGTAATGCATTAGTCATGCATTAGCCTATTTCACAGCTGTGTAAGAGCAGTACAACAACAAGATATAGTGGGAACACTTTCCATGAAGTCAAGAATGACAAAAATAAATAAATTAATAAATGAAAAGTTGTGCATAAAATAAATAAATAAATATATGAATAAATATTCATTTAAGTATATTTAAGTATAAAAAGTTTGGCTTTCTTCTTGATGGTTGTCAGCCTTAATTGGTCAATCATGTGATTTACAATTAATATTGTGATCCAAATCATTTTGGAAATCACTTGTATTTGAGAACTGGCTGCACAGTTGTCTGTTAAGTTTTTCAGTTTTGCAGTTTTACTTGAATTGTTTCATTAAAAAAAATAAAAATAAAAAGTTAAATAGTTGATCCTGTCCGGTATCGGATTCTACAGGAACTTTATAGGTTTCTCCACACATGTTTGCTAAATAACTGGGTCCCCTCCCAGGACTGATTCTGGGCTCGTTTGGAAGCAGAGCTCGTACCTGATTGAGCAGTTCCATATGTCACCGTTGTGCACCCAGGTTTGCAAAATATTAGACCACCATTTCCAAGACGACAAGGAATTGGTTCTCTAGACTGCTCAGGATGTCAAACATAGCATTTATACTTCATGGTTGTCAGGGGAAATTGTCCAAAAGTTGCTCATAATAAAAAAAAAGGCAAAATCACTTTCATTTAATCAAACTGACATTGCTTCATTAATAAACTGACTTGCTGCTCTATTTTGTCATTAATTACATTTTTATTATCTTATTTTATTTTACCATATTGTTTTTGACCTTAACCCAGGACAGCGATATGATTAAATGAAGCAGTGATTGCGAGCATGATGGTGTAGCGTCATATTAAGGAAGGAAACGATTTAGAGAAGGATTTGTTTTAGTTTTTTTTTTTTGACTTATTTTAAATACCACTGGCCGTCCCTCTCAGGGTCATGGCTCGAACTCTATTGTGTCAGGATGTAAATATGTATAAACTTATCACACTGGGAGCAGATGGGGTGCACTTGTTTCATGTTACTTCCACATTGAGACCAAACAGGACACGTAAGGCATGTCTATCACTTCCTTCTTTGTGGTTATTTTGCATTTCGAGTTGTGAAATAAGTTAAAAGAGCAAGTTTTAAAAAACAGAGACTGTTTTGCCTCTATAAAAGCTATTTCCTAAAATTTACATGGTGACTAGAAGTATAAAACTGCTACATGACTTAAATGACAAAAGGGTTATATTGGCGAAATTAAACACACCAACAATGCAACAAAAACAGGTGGCTGAAAACATCCTCCTTCGCTGATTCACAGGATTCACTGGTTAGAAATAGAGCTAATGGAGAAAGAAAGCAAACTTGTGTGTAGGAATCATAAAACTCACCTGAGAACAGTGAACCAAACCTAAATGAATTATTAGCTAATTTTGTTAAATCTTTGTGTTGCCTTTTTGTTTATTCTAACAATTAAATTGTAATCAAATTTGAGTTCTTCTGGCATTTCTGCACTTCTACAGCTTTGTCCTTTGGCTCAGATCTACAAATAAGCCCCAGCACCCAGCATGTACAGTATGATTCACACCTGAGTCAAAGTTCTTCCAGTGTACAATAGAGCAGATAGAAACAACCTTTTGGCACTGAAAGTGTTGCAAAAGCGAAATGAAATTTGGAAAACAGCATGGGGTTAAGCAAAGTTTAAGAAAGTGATTCAGTCCCAAAGACTTCTCTCTGAGGAGTAGGATTGAAATTCCAACTATATGCGACATTTTTCATTAGAATGAAATTTGGCATACTTAATTCGAGCAGATTAGATGGCAGAGGATGGGAAATTTAATGCAGATTCAATGCAACTCTTTGAGGTCTTACTATAAGGAAAAAGACCTACTGCAGTAACTGACAAAGATGGATGGATGGATGGATGGATGAATGGATGGATAGATCGATAGATAGATAGATAGATAGATAGATAGATAGATAGATAGATAGATAGATAGATAGATAGATAGATAGATAGATCGATACTGATTCATCATTTTTGGTTTGGCTGTATGTACGATCCGAGAAAGTCAGATCAATACACAAATTCTGGCAAAGCGCCTGCTTCTACTTTGTGCTCTAGTGTTTAATTGGCCTGGCTGATTTTAATCCTCAAACGCTGTTAAGCAACAAAAAATTGCACCACCATTTGTCCAGCTTTCCCCAAATTAATGATTCCCACGGGTGAAAGAAAGTACAGAAAATTAATACTTAAGTGAAAATGTGGAGTGAAACTGTTTTGGTGCCAATTAGAGGTTTTGAATACTGTATCCCACTGCACTGCTGAATTCTGCATTCGGCTCGGTCGAGAGGTGATTAATTTCCTACAGCTGCACCCCTGACAGCAGCGCAGTAACTTATTCATACGAGCTTACTGTACATGTTGAACATTGTTGATAGGGTGAAGTTTTCAGTAACAAAATGTTTAAGGAAGGAGTCTCTAGTGTCAGTTCTAACAGCCAGAAATAAACCTTGGTGTTTATGCTTTATGTTGTTTTCTGTAACATAGTGGACACGAAGTGATTTACTTTTTTTTTTATCTTAACTTTACTGAAAGGGAGAGAAAGAGGAATGGTGAAGGAATGACTGTTTGTAGCTGTGGATGGGACTAACTTGTCTCATGGAATTTCACAACATTAAACATAACTATAAATGAATATGTTGTAATTTTTGATGCAATAGTTTCTAAAACATTGTGGTATAATAGGGAGACAATAATTTGAGTCATGCTGTTAAGGGGAACTAATCAACTTTGGGGAGGGAACACTAACTCAGCTTCTTTGTTGATTGATGCTTTTGGTTAACATGCACGGATTAGTATATGGAGAAGAATGAGTGAAGGAATGGTTAATGGTTGGACATGTTCACTAAAAGCCTGGTGAGGACATGGTCAGTGCAAGACACAAGAAGAATTTAACATCTAATGATGACATTGACCAGTTAACTAACACCTCTTCGGGAATTCACTGATGTATTACAAGCATGGTGCAGACAGAAAAGACTGGATGGGATTCTGACTGAGATATCATTGGGATGTCACTTCGTTGCTGCTACAGCAGTGGATTTCTGGCTTGTGCTATGACCATACTGTAGTTAAGTTCATGCCACATCATATTAGCCTGAATTAACTTCATATTACGTTCTTCAGGTTCTCACCATGTTTATGACACACGTGCAGCAGGTTACCAGCGCGTCAATGTCAGGTTTAGAGAATGAAAATAAATACTGGATCCAATTCCTCACACCATCTCTTCGTGATGTAAAACACTGCTTGTGTTATAGTATTTACACCAATATAGTAAGCGTGTGATAAGAGCCTGGTTAACCACTGACTCTTATCACTGGCTTGTCATTGGATGTCTGATGGGCGCATGATCATGAGTTCGATAGGAATTTGGTGACAACATGATGGACGTATTGAGAACCTGACAGGGGATGATGCTAAGAAGTAGTATGAACTTCTCAAATGCAATTATATTCCATTCATACTGCGTTCCTCTATTTTATTTTTTTAGGAAGCTGTTGGAAATTCATGTTCTTCGTCAAACGAAGGGTGACTTACACTTTTAGTCCTCATTACATAAGCTGGTACTTAAGTACTGTACATTCCAACTCTGATGGTGATTCCAGTTCCATCACCAGTTCTTCAGTTTAGAAATGGGAAAGAAAAAAAACGAAAAACACACTATCATGAGTGCGTAAAAACTGAAACATAGTGAAAGATAAGACTTTAAACAGTTTAAGACTAGCGCCCTCCTTGCTCTAATTGAAATCCTTAGTACCTTAGAGTCCTTGTATCTACATGACAGCATGCAGATTTCTATACACGCTAAATTTACACTATGTACACAACCAAGCCCTGTATTGTCCTCTTCGTTTTGTATTCTCTCCATCCGTGTCCTTAGATGTCTGGCTCTTGGTCCGTGCCGAAGTGTTAGGATGTTAATGTGATGATGCAGGTCCTCATCATGGGTTTGTCTATGGATTTTAACCATTTCAAATCAGCACATCCATGAGTCCTTTTGAAGACAGAACATTAAATATCTTTGCTGATTCCTTGTCACGTGTGAAGCTCCATGCCTCGATTCGCGCTCCAGTATTGCTTTCATGTGCATTTTATGTTTTACGACGCTGCCTGATCTGAATGCTTTATTGCTTTAACATTCTCGATGAAATATCGGTGGCTGCTTGCGTTAAACGTCTTTAAACGTAAGAAAATATTGTCATAAAAACTTTTTCGAAGTAGAGATTCACTTTTATGATGATTATCTAAGTCATTCCACATCAAAATTATGACTATTGATCAGCAACTATTTATTTAAATAGTAAATTTAATCACTTAATTGGTCAGGTGTTTTTGCAGGGTTTGTGGACATCTGTATGTTATAAACATAGATACTGATGTTGGGTGTCGTTTAAAGACTTTAACACAGAACAAAAATTTCAACAGATCAGGCAGCATAGCATTGCCTCCACACCTCTTACCTAAATTGCAGGGGCAAGGGCTTGCAGATCAGATAGCTTATATACTGAATGCTTGCACATGTTCTTCAAGTCAGTAGAGTTTCCACAGTCGATGAATTGAAGCCCATGGAGATGAGCATGTCCAACATGAATGATCTCATACTGTTCCATCCCCTGCTCAGCAAATTGGAGACATGATGGAGGAAAAAAACTGGCAGAACTTGTTGTATTCAGAGTCGATTCTTTGAGCTTAACACCCAAGTCTTAGTGTTTTTGGAGAGAAGAAAAGTTGAAATGTGACGATTTCGATTTCAAATCCTTTCTTGCTCCTTCAGGACTACATCTGGAGTATACCACAATCCCACTGTAATCAGTATTGTGATCCATGAGATCTGTATTTTTATTTATTTATTTATTTATCTGTATTTTTTGCAAAACCGCCCCAAATTTCAGTTTACTATAAGGAAAACTTAAAACAGATTTAAAAAATATATCTTAGATTTAATCAAAAAAGATCTACGAGGACTCGGCTAGTCATTGTCCATGCTCTTGTACGTAACAGTTTCTTTACAAATATAT
>JAOVVA010000037.1:35499949-35511874 GCA_028565275.1 Leiocassis micropogon
ACTGTTGGTCGAAAAAGGAGAGGAGGAAGGCGTGTTCGAAAGCAGAGAGAGAAGAGGAAAGGCAAGAGTTTAGGAGTGATAGTACGGACTTTGAATGTTGGGACTATGAAGGGAAGGCAAGAGAGCTGGTTGATATGATGCAGAGAAGGAAGGTGGATATACTGTGCGTCCAGGAGACCAGGTGGAAAGGTAGCAGGGCCAGAAGCTTAGGATCAGGGTTCAAGTTACCACGGTGTGGATAGGAAAAGAAATGGAGTAGGAGTTATTCTTAAAGAGGAGTTTGTAAGGAATGTTCTAGAGGTGAAGGGAGTATCAGATAGGGTGGTGAGTCTGAAGCTGGAAATTGAAGGGGTGATGTTCAATGTTGTTAGTGGTTATGTCCCACAGGTAGGATGTGATTTGGAAGAGAAGGAGAAATTCTGGGGTGAGTTAGATGAAGAGCATCCCCAGAGGTGAGAGAGTGGTGATTGGTGCAGACTTCAATGGACATGTTGAGGAAGGGAACCGAGGTGATGAAAATGTGATGGGCACGTTTGGTCTTCAGGGCAGGAACGTAGAAGGACAGATGGTGGTGGACTTTGAGTTTGCAAATGGCAGTCGGAAATACGTTCTTCCAGAAGAGGCAGGAACATAGGGTGACATATAAGAGCGGAGACAGAAGCACTCAGGTGGACTACATCTTGTGTTGACGTTGTAATCTGAAGGAGATCACTGAATGCAGAGTATTGGTAGGAGTGTACATTGGAGTGTAGCCAGACAACACAGGATGGTGGTGTGTAAAATAACCCTGTTGGTGAGAAAGGTGAAGAGGACAAAGGCAGAGCAGAGGACAAAGTGGTGGAAGCTGAAAAAGGAAGATTGTTGTGCAGTTTTCAGGGCGGAGTTAAGACAGGCTCTGGGAGGTGCTTTTAGTTGACTGGACAACTACAGCTAATGTGATCAGGGAGACAGGTAGAGGGTACTTGGTGTATCATCAGGAAAGGGAAAAGTGGACAAGGAGACTTGGTGGAATGAGGAAGTACCGTATGCCTATATGTGGCGGCATGGTGGTGTAGTGGTTAGCACTATGGCCTTACACCTCTAGGTTCCGGGTTCGATTCCCACCTTGGGTCTGTGTGTATGCTGTTTGCATGTTCTCCCTCTTCTTGGTGGGTTTTCTCGGGGTACTCTGGTTTCCACCCACAGTCCAAAGACATGCAGATTAGGGTAACTGCTGGTCCCAAATTGCCCGTAGTGTGTGAATGAGCATGTGAGTGTGTGTGCACCCTGCGATGGATTGGTACCCTGTCTCATGCCTCCTGGAATAGGCTCCAATACCACTATATATATATAAATATATAATCTTTTTTCTAGCTATCAATTAAATAAATGAAAAGGTGGCGGGTGAGCTGCTAGTGTGAGGGTGTTCCTCGTGCTGTCTTACGTGAAGGTTAGGTTTTCTCACGAGAGATGACAGGTGTGAAATTACCCCTGGAAGCTTCGCTACCACCCAAAACCCCTCCCCCGCCCCCCAGTTCCCCTCATTCATTTTCATGCCCAATCCAACATGCAGTCGTTTCGTAAAAACACTGTCTCACACCAGCTCAGCGCCCAGATCCAGAGGCAGGCCTGTCAGACACAAACCAGCTTCACCCCCTAAAATTACGTCTAGTCATGAAGACTTTCTCTCCCTCTGTTTCTCAGCTTTCTAAATTTCATTATTTTTTGACAGATTTTTTTTGTTTGTTTGTTTTTTTTCCCATTTCACACATATCTCATTTCACATGAAAATAAAATTTTTGGTTTGTTTAATTTTCTGTTATTTTATCACTTCCTACTTTCTAATTTTACAACTTCGCAGTGTTTATTTATTTATTTATTTATTTATTACTTTATTCAACAGGAAGTGATTTTGAACATATTTACCATTTTTTTTTTTGCTAAATTTTTTTTTTAAATGTGTGCATATATAAATTACATTTAGAATAAAATTTTATATTTAAAGATTTTTTTATTTTAAATAGTTTAGTTTATTAAATACTTTAATTTAATTGTAAATTATCTTTTTTTATTATTATTATTTTAAATATTTACAATGTTTGGCTCAATTACATGGTTAATGGCTGATGCATTTTCAATAAACAGACCCCCAACACGTCTGCATACACAAATTTTGGCTATAGTTCCAGTAATGAAAATATTGCAATGCAGCTAAGGACATATTATGATAACTAGAATGAGCAGCTCACCATCATATCTTCTAGTCTAAGTCATTTGTTCTTTTGTCACGTGACCCCCATAGACTCTATGCAATGCAATATTATTGCATAGCGTCTATGGGAGACACGTGACAAAAGAACCAACGATTCGGACTAGAAGACACATGAGATGAACTACTCATTTCTGTTTCCTGTACATAACATACTGAGGTTTTGCGATGCTTTGCTCATGCACGCCCAGTAGAAAATGAACCAATCTCTGAGACTACCCGTTCTTCTCAGAGTCACGTTAAAGACTTGTTCAAAAACAACAACTCGTTCATGAATGACCTATCACTACTATAATCGCACAAAGCAGAAGAGGAACTACCAGACCCCTGTCATCTATGGGACGCCAGTGGAGAGAGTAGATAGCTCCCGGTGCCTTGGTGTTCACATCACGCAGGGCCTGTCATGTTCCTGGCCGCGCCTCTACCATCTTAGATGCCAGGAAGACTTAAGACGGCCTTCCAAGATGCTAAAGAACTTTTACTCCTGCACCACAGAGGGCATCCTGATTGGAAACATCACAACCTGGTTAGGGAACAGCACCATGCAGGACAGACGAGCTCTACAAAAGAGTGTGGGCTGAGTGCACTGAGCTCCCTGACCTGATCTCGATCTACAGCAGGCGGGTGCTGGACCAGGGCCAGGAAGATGGTGAAGGACCTCAGCCACCCCAACACTGGACTGTTCTCTCTGCTGCAGTCAGGAAAGCGCTTCCGCTCCCTGAAGACCAACACAGAGAGACTGAGGAGGAGGAGCTTCTTCCTGCAGGCTATTCGGGCCCTCGACCAGAACACCTCAAAGGACTAAAATCATACTTACTTCATTTCCAGTTGCAATGCAAATTTTTTTAGTCTTTAGTTTAATTTTGCAATATTTTCATTGTAGTGAAATCTGTCTTTTCCAATTTGTGTCGCAGACAGTTGTATACGCATTTCACTCTGTATGGTTGTGTACATGACATGTTTATTTTATCAATAAAAAGAATTTCAGTGCTGATTCACTCATTTGTACCAGTGCTTATTTAACCCCTAGCAGAAACCAGTAAGCTGACAGCACAGCCCAGTTCCAGGCTCGAGCTGTAAGCGTGAAGCTCAGTGCTGTTTGTGTTAACAGGATTCTGCACCATGTGCTCGTTCCTGTCAAAGCTGACAGTGAGGGCAGTTGTAGGGGGCAAAGGGCACAAATTTCATCTCCTTCATTCTCGTCCCAGTCCCTTTTTTTTATTCGGAAAGTGTTATGTATGTCAGAGCTAATGGAACTCAAGCTGGAGTTTAGCTTCAGCAGCCTATGACGGCATGTATGCTAACACCCCAGTGTGTGATGTCACACCACTCTGCCCTGGAGATGCCTCGTTCAGACAGAAAGAAAAGAAAGGAAAAAAGAGAAAGAAAAAATGAAAAAAGAAAGAAAGAAAGAAAGATATGTGGAAAGGAAGAAGTGAAGGAAAAGAGAAGGAAAGGAAGAAAGGGAAATAAAGAAGGAAAAAAGATGTGTAAAGCGAGAAGAAAAGTAAAAGACAGAAGAAAGAAAGAAAGAAAGAAAGAAAGAAAGAAAAAAAAGAAAGAAATCACTAAAGTTAAACCAATGAATGAATTGAATGAACATGGCAGATTATTCTAGAACAAACTAAGAAATTAAATTCTGCCCAAAGGTAGGTTTAAATTATTTTAGATTATAAAGGGTAAGTAAAGGAAGATAGAAAGAAAGAAAGAAAGAAAGTAAGAAAGTAAGAAAGTGTGGTGAGGAGGTGCAGCTTCTAGTTGGGATAAACTAATGTTACAGGCACTGGAACATGGGCTCAATGAGTAGATTCATACACATACATGTACACATGTATGTAAACACACACACACACACACACACACACACACAAAGCAAGCAGAGTTGCATGGCAGCAGGAGCCTGAGGGAATGCGTTCGCAACATGAAGCAGGTTTCTCTTCAGTCGATCCTCCAGCGTGACATTCTGTGACATTTAAGATGTCGTTAAAGGTGTGAGTACGAGGGCTGGCCTGAGCCGTGTGTCTGCTGTCACACACGCTATGAAATAAAACACAAGAAGAACAAACGAAGGAAATACAGCTCACACAGTTCTCACACACACAGAGCTCACACACACACGCACACACACACACAGAGAGCTCACACACATGCACACACACACACACACACCGCTCGCCCCCCCTCTCTCCTCCGGCTCTGACGCTGTATTATACAGATCTTTACTGTACAGCACTGTACGTATTCATCAAATGAAATATGGTCCGTGTAAAAGCCTGGCCCGTACACGTCCCGGATTTATTTCACTGTATTTACACTCGAGCTCGCTCAGGATTTAATGCTGCTTGCTGTTGGAACACTTCACTAAAAGCCCCTGACCTGACGGCCAAAAGGTGGCGTGCCTAGGGAAAACCCTGTGCTTAGATACGATCCTCTGCTTTTCATGCCATCTTCTCTCCACTTGAGAAAAGCAGCTCTTCCAGCAGAGCTCGCGATCTGGCTCGTCCCGGGACCACTGACAGCTAGCGCCCTGCGTTACAGTTAGCGCTAAGCTAGCCTGCGTCACCGGGTACCCGGACCCCTGCTGAACAGCAGTCAATGTTTGTTTTGGACAGCACCGTGTTGAGGAGAGCAGCGATTAGCCTCTGTTAGAGCAGCAAGACGCCGTGTTACAAAAGCTCCCCTGCTGAGAGAGCTGTCAGGTCCAACAGCGAGAGAGAGAGAGAGAGAGAGAGAGAGAGAGAGAAAGAGAGAGGTGGTGGTGGTGGTTATTATTTCTGATTCTGAGCTCCAGTTACAGGAAAGAAACCTTTCAGTGTTGAGATTTCAGCTGTTCATTTCAGTACACAGAACATTAAGAAAGAAAGAAAGAAAGAAAGAAAGAAAGAAAGATCAGGGGAAAGGAAAATGAAAAGAAAGGGAGGTGAATGAGAATATGGCAGGAAATTAAGAGAGAAAGAAAAAATGAAAGAAAGAAAGAAAGAAAGAAAGAAAGAATAAAAAATGAAAGAAATTGGGAAAGATGAGGATAGGCAGGAAAAAGAAAAAAGAAAGAAGACCAGGGGAAAGGGAAATGAAAAGAGAGGGAGGAGAAGGCAAGCAAGCCAGGAAGAAAGATAAAAAGAAGGAAAGAAAAAGGTAGAATGAGAATATAGCAGAAAATTAGGAAGGAAGGAAAGAAAGAAAGAATAAAACAAAATGAAAGAACATGGGAAAAGATGAGAATAAGCAGGAAAAAATGAGAGAGAAAGAAAGAAAGAAAGAATTAAACATGAAAGAATAATAGAACAGGGGAAAATAAGAAGATAAGGAGGGAAAGAGAAAAACAAATAAATGAAGAAAAATAGAAAGAAAATGAGAAGTTGGAAGAAAATAGAAAGAAAGAAAGAAAGAAAAAGAGAAAAAAAATAAATTTTAATATATAAAAAAATGTAAAAATAAAAAAAGCAATATAATTGATGTGTCTGAGAGCATTTGTATCTTTCCTGATTCAAAGCCAAAAAAAATAATAAAAAAGTCAGAATAGTCAGAAATTCATTAGTCATAAATAAAAAAAAAAAGTGTTTGTGTGTAGACATTATAAAAATCACCCAAGTGTGGAGAAAACGGAGGTGGCACTAAATAAATTATGTAAATACAGTAAGTGGATTATTTTCTCATTTTGCTGGTGCAGATCTGCAGAACTCTTGGCACCGCTGTGGCACTACAGCTCTGTCCTTTGGCTCAGCTCAGGAGCTCTGCGACTACAGTATATCACTGAGTGTGTATGTGTGTGTGTGTGTGTATGTGTGTGTGTATGCGTGTGTTTTCTCACTAGGGTTCACTCGCGATCGCGAGTCGTGAGTGTTGAGGATGAGGAACCTTAAGAGCACGATAGTTTATTGGCTAACCCCTCGTCTAACGCTGACCTTTTAGAGTTTTCTATGATAAAGCCGTGCACTCGCGTGAGACGAGCACCTTTTCTTCTTTTTTTTTTTCTTTTTTAGCATTGCAAACCAACCTGAAATCTTGAGTCATTTGTTCAAACCATGTTACAAGCATCCTCACACGAGAGTGGAACATTTATCACAATACGGAGGCCCTGTGTTCCCTTTTCAAAAAACCTGAACCGTCTGCTTTTTCTCAGAACAGGAAACCCCAGACGCGTACGGCTTTCTCTGTAGTATCTATACATGTATAGTATACATGTAGTCCCCTTTGTACTAGGGTATGATGAAGAGAGTGAAAAAAAGAAAGAGGGAGAAAGAGAGAGAGATAGAGGGGGAAAGAGATAAAGAGAGAGCAGGTATAAGTCTTATGATGGATTTTAAAAAGAATGTGACAGCTGGTGGTTTGGGGGTTTTTAAGAGGCAGCAGATCTACTCTCCCGGGTGAATGCGTCTCTATTCAGCCCTCCATTTATCACCATCACGTCCCCAGCTGTGGCGGGAGGCGGGTATGTGGGTATGTGCCACCGCAGTCCTTACACACCATCGCACAAATCAATTGCTGCCAGCACCTCTTCAGTGCGTAATCCATCCTCCTCCAAGCATGCAGAGATCTGTGGAGTCACCGCTCCGACCAAACACCTGGATTCATCCGAAAGAGCGCGCGTGTTCCCTCTGAGCTTGAAGGACAGATGCTGGGTCAAATTTTGTCACCCTGATGTTTTTTTAAATATTGAAAAATTGGGGACTTTTTGACTCGAGTCGTCACTTCTTCACTAATACAGTAAGAGTACGACTGGGACGTTTCAGTGATTTAAGCAATGTTTAAACACTCAGTTGTTTTTCTGTAGTTTGAGGACGCCGTGATCTCACGCGAGGCTTTAAAATCCTCTAATATTCCATACTGCACGGTTTTGTGCACCATCATTAATCCACTCCAATATAAATAAATATAAGCATTGTTACCCTCCATTTTAACTAAAGGCCTCAGCAGAAGATTCCAGCTGGCCTCTATGAAAATTATGACATAATTGCAAGGCTAATTCATCAACCTTTTATAAAAGTTTTGTGCAAATGTTTGTGAAAGCCAAACTGTACTATGGAAAGTAAAGTGCACAGATATAAATGATCGATCACAGTAAAGGCTGAAAAACAAAAACTGAAGTTGAATTTTGGCTCACTATTCAGCCAGAAATCTATAACAGAACTATTCCAGATATCAGATGATATAATTTGAAGTCCCATGAGGAACTTTACCATATTATAGGTACTGGTTAGGCAGGTACAGTATAGGTAGTGGTTGGAACTGTCACCTTGCACCTCGTTTCCCGCCTCAAGGTCTGTGTGCATGAAGATCACCAAGTTGGCATACGTTGGACTATGGATTGGGAGGTCCCTGGTTCAAAACCCACCCTCACCAAATTTGGCGCTGTTAGACCCTTGAGCAAGACCCTTAACTCTCAACTGCTCAGATGTATAATGAGTCCATGGTGAACACCATGGTATTTATTGGGTACCACAGTGGCTATTCAGCAGGTATTTAACGAGGTGCTGCTAGAAGCACTGTACCATGCCGGAAGTATGTACTAACTGCTGATCTTTGGTAGCCACTGTAGTACCCAGTAAATACCATTGTATTTTCCAAGGTATTGTGGTACTGTATACACCATCTACTACAGCACCCATTGATGTGCCAGAGTATCTGAAGTACCATGGTAATACTATTATATTATGGCCTAATAATACGGCATAATTCACCATAATGTCATGTGGAGTCTATTGATTCAAAATTTACATTAGTTATTCTGCTTTTTTTTTTTTTTTACACACGCAAATTCAGTAGAATTAGAATATGTAATACTCAGTAATATTAGAATATGAAAGAACTTTTCTGTCCAAATGCATTATATTTCCACAATTCAAAAGATCCTGTGTACTGTATGAAATATGTTTTAATTAATCCATCCATTTCCAACTTGATAAACGAGTCCCAATATCATTGTGTAATTGATCTTCACAAACAAGGCGTGTCAAAGCTGATTCCCTCCAAACATCGGTTTCACCGACATGCTGAACTCACCAACCTCAAACCCCCGATTTATTTAATGATCTCATGTGACACCTGCACGGCCCAAATGTCTGTCGAGTTCCCCTGTTTTATGTCTTTTTGTTTAATAGAGCTTGTGCATTTGGATAACGTTTATTCCGATGGCTATATTTCACCCAAACAGAACGGAAATGGTTAAAGGTGCACCATTAATTGTTAAACAGATCGTAATGCAAGAACACATGAGAGAACAATTATAGGACGTCGGATCACTTTAGAGAATGCATAAAAGCAAAAGATTTAAACATAAGTCCAGAGCTGCACTCGCACTACCTTGAATAATTTACCACAGGGAAATGAATTATTCACATTAACGTCATGCTTAATGTTTACTGTATGTCAACAGACTGCTCTAAGTCGGTTTAGTACTTCAGGATTATAGCGCCGTTCATGCGCATTTTGTGCAGACAGAAGCCGCTGTAGGCCATTACGCTCATTCTCATAAGCGCCATCTGAAACGTGCAGGGACGTCCTAAAAGGGAGAATAAATAAATAAATAAAAAGGTAAGAGAAAGACCGAGGACTTCCCTGAGGACACCAGCACACGTGCCGCGAACCCAAACTGGCCCCGTCACAGGGAACAGCAGGAGGGTTGGTCAGCCGAACACCTCTTACAAGGACGGGGCAGCGACTGGCGGTCCCACTGGACTAGACAACAGTGAATCAATGGCGTCTCTGCCATTGTGACACAGCAATTACCTTTAACTCGTGTCTATTGATTAGCCAAAAAAAAAAAAAAACTAATCCTGGCACCAATCAGGGAAAAGCCACTTCTTCTCCAAAACAGAGCATCTTTTGTAAAGGAACACAACCAAACATTTTTCTTTCCTCGACCTTCTGCACTACAATACTAAGTAGTATACTGTAAAATACATACAAAAATTACACTGTGTATATTGAGGGTTTATTTTAGAAGTACAGATTCATAATTTCTGCAGGTAGGAGTTTTGAAAACGTGAATGATCCAGATGATAAATCATGCTTGTTCTTGACAAGTCTTAGCAATTCTTAGAAAATTGTGTGGTGTAGCAGGTACTTCATAGGTAACAAGTTCATGACAGTTCAGCATGAGTTCAGCACAAGTTTGGCACAGAGTCACTGTTGACGACATCGCAATCATTCGTACATTCTAAATTAATTGTAACTTTAAAGTAGCTAATGCATACTGTAGCAACTTTCTAGGTGAATACGCCTTGTGGGATCACAAAGTCAAGCCAAGAACTACAGTATCAAGGATTTAAATCCTGGACAGTTTGAGAATTTGGGAAAGGGTATTGGAAGAGCTCTGACAGATTTCTGACTTCCTAACAACAAAAAAGATGGAGGATAATGTGTAGATGTGGATGATGTGTAACTTTGACGATGTGTTTACCATGATCTTCACTTCCCAATAACTTCTGTTGGGTCCAGTGGGATTCCAGTCCTGATGCGCTTCACTGGAATACTTTATCTAAACCTCTCATCATTTTACGACAGCATCTATCACTGAAATGCAATCCACTTGATTCTTTCTGGTTGTGGGAAAGGAACAGGGTGTTTCCCATTGGCTTTTTAACGGTATGTTAGTACTTTAAAACACTTTTACATGTGGGTCACTGTATGTACATCTTCATTATGGGTTTTCTTTTTTTTTTACTTTACAAAAATAAAACCTCAAAGCAGTAGAACACAGAGAACACTCACGTCGCT
The DNA here is from genome assembly GCA_028565275.1 of Leiocassis micropogon. NCBI lineage: Eukaryota > Metazoa > Chordata > Actinopteri > Siluriformes > Bagridae > Leiocassis > Leiocassis micropogon. Next base: position 35,509,917 of record JAOVVA010000037.1, read on the forward strand.
CTACATGCATGCTGTGAACAACGTGAGTTGCTGTGAGGTGTTGTGATGAAGCGGAACTGCTCTCACCACCATGAAGTTGTTTATTCTACTAGAACAGCACATATTGACGTTTTCTACGCTCTGCTACTATTTATTTATTTATTTACTTTTATACAAGAGTTGAACGCAGATTTTCTACAAGTGGTGATAATGGATGGTAACAGCACCGGGATGTTTAGCTAAATGTATCACTCCGCGTCCCAGAAGTTCTACAATCATTAGAATTAAGGTTCTACAATTATTAATTGCACTAACTGAAGGACGCGGCGTGGGTGAGAGTTGGTCTGTACGGTCCTCAGTACCGGCTGAATCCCAAATCACTCTCTAACCCCTGATCAAGAGCGCTTATTGTTGTGTAGAATAAGGGGTTGTACATCCTGCATAGTGCACTATCTTTCCATTTTACGCTATTTGGGATTTAACCCCAAAACCCGGAACTTATTCTAAAGAGGAATAAGTGGAAACACAGTATAAAGCGAATCTCGTATGTTTCTCAGGACTGTTCATTTCCTCCATGGTTCATTCTCAATGATTTGTCATTGATGGGACAGAAAAACAAAAATCAGCTTGTTAGCAAGTCATGCTACAAAGAAACCATAAAACACCTACTAAACTCTGACTGTAACAAAGCTGTCGCTGACACTGGAGACTCCTTCATAAATTCTAAACAAGCAACTCTGCTTTCTTTCTTGGCGAGACATTTTAATCCACTGAACTGTTCCTAGGTCTGAGCCATTACCGTAGAAACGATAATGTGTTACGATAACAAGCGCATTAATACAAACCTGTGATTTGTAGCTACTGTCAAAGCTGCTGCTGAATACTGACCAATCAGAGGCCAGAATTTAGCAGCACTGTAATGTAAAGGACTATGTTTCCTTCTTAGTATAAATCACACGCAGACTTTTAGATAAGGACCAACGCTCATTGCACAAACATCTTTTCTCTCTGCTTATCTCTCTCTCTCTCTCTCTCTCTCTCTATATATATATATATATATATATATATATATCTTGACCAATCACCTCTGTTCATTTCATTTCTCATGTCTCTGTAATGGGATGTAATGAGGCGACGTTTTCAGACTGTCCATTAGGCCAGTGGACGGCCGAGTAATGGCAGGTGAAGAAAAAGCACTTCTCGAGTAAAATACTGATGAGTTCAAATCTTTGACACTAAGTGTTATAGTGTACTAACTGTACAGCAGGAGAGATAAGGATACACTCACTCGACTTCAGCTTATTAATAAACATGAATAACAGTCATGGAGAACTTTCCCCTCCATTTCCCTTCTTTAGCTGTTCTCTGTTGAAACAGACTCGCCTTGTCTTGCAGTTGTGGTCCACAATGTTAGGAAAAAGAAATGAAAAGCTACATTGAATTAGCTAAAAAAAAAAAAAAAAAAAATTTTAAGGCAGAAATCATTAAAGATTTGAGTAATATGGTAAAAGAATCAAGAAAATAGGAAATGCCACATTACTCAATCAGAGGATTTCTATCTAAATGTTTAAAATGTTTGAAATACTAAAAAAAAAATTGTTTCAAATGAAGTTCAAGAGATTAAAGAATATCAAAGTAAAAAAAAAAAAAATGTCCAATGTATTATTGGTATTTTTATATATTTAGATGTAGCAACTACATAAACACGCGAAATATAAAAAACAAAATAGATGTATGAAATGTACACAAATGTTAAAAGTTGTAAAGAATATCGACCATCTTTTTGCACTAAGTATCCAATAAGTTATAATAATAAAGAATAAATTAAGAGTATAATTTTTTAAGTTCAATACTAAACATTTAAAGAAATTATAAGTTTAAAAGAAAAATCATAATTAGCTCGCTGTAGATTTACTTTAATCTCAAAAGTAATTTTTAAAAAGCACCAAAGCAGTCACGTGGCATGACACACACTCTCA
>JAOVVA010000037.1:35514098-35525199 GCA_028565275.1 Leiocassis micropogon
CACCAACTTTACTGCATTTTTCACCACTTAACTAATAAAACACCGCCATTTATAACGTACTGTAATGTTTGGTTTTCCTCACAAATGCGTTTTTCTTTACTGTTGCATTAATAATTGCACCATCAAGTTTTACAGTATGTGCCATTAATTTTTTTTTTATTAATTTGCACTCAACCCTATGGATTGTTTCCTCCAAACTGCTCCACGCACCATTTTTTTTTTTTTTTTTTTTTTTTACAACGGTCACGGCTTTAGAAGCTAGATCAGGTATTTTCCTCTGAGTCGGTTCGTTTATTTGTTAGTTGCAGCAGGAGCATTTAAATTAGCATTTTGACCTTGACCATGTGGGGACGTTGCCAGAAACAAGTCGTTCACACACCCAGCTAACGATGTTCTGACGCATACACGCTAATTAGGACAGGCATCTGAAATAAAGTCATAGAACTGCTGAGTAAGAAGAACAGGGGACCGAGCACTGATATTGATAAATAAATATATTTATAACATCCAAAATAAGCACAAGACAATAAGACAAGGGCACGAGTGATATTTAAGGGACAATACGCTTTTTTCTTTTTCTTTACATCACTTATTTAACAAGTCAGAGAGCAGGAGGCGATGCAGCCCATGAGCCCATTGCAACATAGAAAAATCTTATATCAAAAATCTTAATAAAAAAATAAAATAAATAAATAATAATAATAGCTGCCTTTCTGAATTTGCATTAAAATTTCAGTTTTTACATCAAAGATGAAATTTTAGAATGTTGTTGCTACAAATGCCAAAAATTAAATATTAATTATAATAATTGTGTCACTATATATTTTTTATTATATATCAACAATTATATCACTATATTAAAATTTAATGATCCAAAATACAAGTAGCTGAATAGTAACATTGGTCCAGGGTTAAATTACTGTGGTGTCCTGTTTTGATCATTTAAAATAAGTAAGTAAGTACATAATTAAATAAATAAATAAATAAATATTGTGGCCTTCATTCCAGAAATAATCAAGAGATCATGAGGAGCTTCAGGCTATTTAACAGCTTCGTAGTCGTACTTTTCCATCCTCCACCCAGACGTCCATCAGTTTCCACATCTGGACACTCACTGTGAATTAAGTGGCATTATTTACACTGTTTGTGTTGATTAGTGTAACATTTTGAGAATGCATGCTGTATATCCCGAGCTCACGACAGCAGGAGATCTCTTGCCACATCCCAACCCCAGGAATGTTGCTCTGAGCACGAACCTGACAAAATCCGTCCGCACTAACCACAGATCTCCATGGAAGTCGACTACAGTATTTCTGTTAAGGGGGGAGGGGGGGGGGGGGGTGTGCAATCAATGACAAGGCTGAGATAGAAGCGATAGCGGAGCATCAGTGCAGACGGAGGAGAAGCGGCGTAACGCTATACGGCTGCAGGAAACGTGCGGGAAGTCCTGAAGCTTCTTTCGCCAGGCAGAAATGCCGAAGAAGGAGAAGCATGTGGGCCTTTTCAAAGGAAACGATAAAATATTAAGCGACACCGGATACCTCGTCTCCTCTGGCTGTGGACCTGAGGACATACTGTGTGTGTGTGTGTGTGTGTGTGTGTAGAAGGGATAAGCAGGTTGAAGAGGAGGTCAGAACAAATAGACATGGAGGTGATGCTCACAGCTGCTGCAACAACACTGTGACTCCGGCTAATAAACAATAAATAAATAAATGAATAAATAAATAAATATATATATATATATATATATATATATTTTTTTTTTTTTTATTATCTCTTACTTTTTTTTATTACTTTTCAAAACAAAATTATATTATTTGTTTGTTATAAATGTTGCTGTTGTTTTTAGTATTCTGAGTGTTGTCATTGTTATTAGTGGTGGTGGTATTGTAGGTTTTTTCGGTATTTAGTGTTTATTGTGGTCTTATAGATGTTATGGTTGTTGGTGGAGGTGTTGATGGTTTTGTTATTGCTGCTGGTGTTGTTGTTGCTGTTGTTCTTGATGGTGGTGGTGATGTTCTTATTGTTGTTGTTGAAGTGGTGTTGTTATTGTTAATTATTTTGTTGCTGTTGTTATTGGTGGTGGTAGTAGTTGTGCTATTGTTCTTCCTTTGTTCCTATTAGTGTTGTTGTTGGTGGTGGTGGTGGTGGTAGTGTTGTTGTTTCTGGTGGTACTAGTAGTAGTGGTGTTGTTGTTGCTGTTTTTGGTGGTATTGCTGGTATTGTTGTTGTTATTGTTATTGTTGTTAGTGTTTTTGATTGTCATTGATGGTGGTTGTATTGTTGTTGTTGGTGTTTTATTTTTTGTTAGCATTGTTCTTGTCAGTGTTCATGCTGTCGGAGGTGGTGTTAGTGTTTTTTTGTTAGTGCTGCTGTTGATGATGTTGTTGGGATTGGTGGTGATGTAAGTGTTGTTGTTGTTGGTGGTGGTGGTAATGTTATTGCTATTCTTGTCGGTAATGGTGCTTGTTAGTATCTCTTTTTTGTAATTGCTATTTAAAGGTCGCCTCTACACTTAAATAAAAAAAAAGGAATCATAAAAATGTATATAAATACAGAGTAAATATGTGATTTTAGTTTTTGTGACATTTTTTTTTTCTCTCATCCAAAAGTGGAATAATGTGTAAGATAATAAGGCAGTGTGTGGGAAGATATCCAGCTGTCAGCATGACAGAAGCAGAATAGATTCTATAACAATAATAATAATAATAACAGTAATAATAATAGGCGGCATGGTGGTGTAGCGGTTAGCACTGTCGCCTTGCACCTCCAGGGTCCCAGCCAGACTCGATTCCCGTCTCATGAGTTTGCATGTTCTCTCCGTGCTTGGTGGGTTTCCTCCGGGTACTCCGGTTTCCTCCCACAGTCCAAAGACATGTAGGTAAGGCTATTTGGCGTTCCCAAATTGCCCATAGTGTGTGTGTGAGTGTGTGCATGTGTGCGTGCCCTGCGATGTACCACGCCTCGTGCCCTAAGTCTCCTGGGATAGGCTCCAGGTTCCCGCGACCCTGAATACAGGATAAAGTAGTATAGAAGATGAGTGAGAGAGATAATAATAATAGTATTTACAAATTGTGGAAGTCAAATAAAACATAAACAATGATTATATTGCTTGTTGTGATTAATAATAAAATAAAAAATTTAAATAAAAAAATATATATTAAATTAAATGAAGACAATAAAACTATGAGATGATCAGTGTAGTCTATTAGACGTCACACTAATAGAATGCGGTGACTTTCCCAGACGCCACATGCATCTCTAATTGGCTTGTTTAAAATAATAATAATAATAATAATCTTTCTATGCTGTACCTAGATCTGTGTAGCCCTCTATCTTCTCCTTGAAAGAATGTCCCGTGTTAACGGTGGTGTCCATGCCAAAGCAGATGGCCGGCTGCTCGCACTGGCATGAAGGCTCTATTTGTGTCACTGCTCAGTGTTCCAGATGGCTTGCCGTGTGAGACGTGTTTGGCCATAGGGGACTACATACATGCTTTTGTCATTGGGATCGGGCCACCAAGGACTGTCCATTTACACCCTTATTTTAACCATATGCACTTTTTTATTAACCTAAATAAGACTACGGGTAAAGGACAACATTTCCTCAGGAGGACGTTGGGTTTAGAAATGTGGTCTGGCCCTAAAATGACAGTCTTGTTGAGGTGGTGGGTAAATTCCGTCTGACAAGCATGATACACACCAACACGAACGTACAGGAGAGTCAGGAGGACCCGTCATGGTCGCAAAGATATATCTTATAAGTTGTAAACAGCAGTGCTCGAGTTTGTGATTGCTTATTTGGTGATTCCTGCTGATTTTACATCTACTGTAAGGTTTTCTTCACAACATTATTCATGTTTCAATTTTTTTTTTCTTTTTCTCAGGCCTCTTACATGAATATTTCACAAATCACATTTTTTACAGGAAGTGTCTACAGGAAATATCTTCCACTAAAAGTCATGCATTTCAGCTAACAGACATTTTATAGTTTATGCTGTTAGCATAGAGCTGCGCTGTCTACTGTACGGTACATACCCCAAGGCTTTTAATAGATAATATTTTCTTTTCGTGTTATTCTGAATCAGAATAAAATGTTTTATTATTATTATTATTATTATTATTATTACTTGCAAAAATCTTTAAAATGCAAATCTTTCACATCGTTTTAGCACATGCATGTTGTGATGTTTGCATTTTCCGAAATTTATGAAAATGGATATGTACTATACATACAAAAAAATTTAATAAATTAATAAAATTAATAAATAAGGATGTTTTCCCCAACTTTTTTTTCAATCATTTTCATTGAGAACATTTTCACATAAATGAAACACAAAAATTCACTTTTAAAACTAGGTGTGCACGTTGCCTCAATTTAGGACACCATGTGCTTTGGTCGTGTATTTCAGACGAAAGAAAAGTCAACAGAGACACTTCTGAGGCAAAAGTGAAGTTTTCTCAAGGGGGCTACGCGGAACAACTCCAGAAGTGTAGCACATCATGTTTTTGTTGATCCCAGATGAAATCGAAATGATACACAGAGAGGTTTTATTATTGCAATATAGCCAGTTACAGTAATAAAGGCCTTCTGGCCTAATAACACTTTACAGTGTAATCAATATTTACTGGGGGTCTTGAGAGAGAGCGCGAGAGACAGAGAGAGAGAAAGAGAGAGTGAGAAAGAGAGAGAGAGAGAGAGAGAGAGAGAGAGAACTATAGGGGAGGTGAAATAACCAGTGTTATCTCGTCTCGACTTCTAGCGCATTTCTTTTGCACGCTATCTAAAGTCAGCGAGCGACGGCGTGACTGATTGACAGATCCACGGTCCACGGTTCCTCACACAGGCCTGTAATAAACATCTCGCATTGTTCTGACCCGCCCTAAGGCACACCTTGAAGATCTCACCTTGCTAAACCCCTCCCGCCTGCACCGCGTTGGCCATATAACGATTTATGCAGTAAGCGATCTGTCCAGAATCGATTTAAACTGTCAGCACTAACTGGACATCAACCTTGGTATGGTATCGTATCATATGTTGGGTTTGTAATTCAAGTGACCGCAGTCTCGTCTTTGCTGGTCACCTCTAATCAAAACTGCTTCACCGGTCCGGGTGAAGATGACCCGCGTGGGCTGGACAGTTCAAGCCCCGCCCACGCGTACAGTATACGGAAATCTTATGACCGTAGCAGACACAATGGTGTCGTCAACTATCAAAGGCTACGTTTACATTACAAGCCACATTGCTCAATTCAGGGTTTTTTTTTGATAAGAACATATTTGCATGCCATGACAGATCACATTCATAATTGTAATTAACTTCTATCTGACTCTAATATGGAAGCATCTGTCCAGCACACACACATTGATAGGTCTTTGTTAACATTCATCATATCGGTGCGACCGCTTATTCATGTGATGCGATTTTAGCAACAAAAAAAGAACATGTTTAGAGTTTTGCTCTGGAGGACGGCGAGCGGTTAGTCGGCTGTATGTGTTGAGGTCCAGCAGAAGGAAGAAAGACAGATGCCTCGCTTCAGCTGTTTTAGCAGATGTTGCTAGCACTGCTATGAAAAGCCCATGCTGGCTGTGAGGACTGATAATAGTGAGGCAAAAAAGTCACATGAATACCGATCCGCCTGTTCTCATTCAACTCGCACAACTGTGTAAAGGATATAAATATCCAATCTAGGACCACATAAGTGACTCAGATCCAATCTAAAAAAAAAACAGCCTTTCTGTTTACAGACAGATCTAAAGCATCAGATCTGTGTCACATCAGGGGGAAAAAATGGAATCGGTAATAAAAATTCAGGCTGGTAATGTGAACATAGCCAAAGTGTTGCCCTAGCGTTAAAATATTTTTGGTGATGATTTTTGGTAGAGGCTGTTTCACTGTATCATTATTATATAATATAGAAACTTTTTGTTTCTTTGTTTTCTAATTTGAAGAGCGATTTTTTTTCTATAAAAACAATAAAAATAAAAAAATTTCAAGTATCCTCACTTTTACCTGGTCTGAAATATCTGCATGTTATACTTGAGCTATTTCACATAACAATTTATGATGTAAGATCTACAAATAGACAAATAGCTTTTATATTTATACTTTATTAAGGTGTTTTTGAAAATGCTGTGTGCAGAGACATTTTTTTTGTTGTTCGTTTGATTAATGAAACAGTACAAATAATATTTCTATAGAGAACGTGTAGGTAGAATATCACTGGGGCAGGGCCTGGAAGCCGTTGGGTTTTTTTTTTTTTTAACTGGTTAGCTCAAAGCACAAGTGATCTTCACCAAGATTCTGTATACACACTGCCCAGACAGAAAAAAGTCACCACTTAGATTTAACTAGGCAAAAATAGTTTTCAGAGGTTTTTACTGCAGAGATTAATATGGTTCTGCTGCAACAAATGATTTAACCCTAACTGATGCAGTGAGGATCTTCTCATTTCTTGAACAACCACGCCAGAAGACACATCCTGTGATCATGGCAAAGATGTTACTCTGTTTCAGACACGTCAAATTATTGTCCTGCGTCAAGCAAAGAAAACAACTAAGGAGATTTCTGAAACTACTAAAATTGGGTTAAGTACTCTAAAACTCACTTAGTATAAAGTATAGAGTTATAAATCAGAGTTAAGTAGTAGTGTGAAAGTAAGAGCATTTCCACACACACAATGCAAAAAGAACTCAAGGGATTGGGACTAAACAGCTGCGTAGCCTTAAGAAAACCACTTATCATTAAGACTAATCAGGATAAAAAAGACTTTTTGACAATTTGATATCAACAATAAAGAATGAACTTTGGAGCAATGGAAAAAGGTCATGTGGTCTGATTAGTCCAGATTTGCCTTGTTCCAGAGTGATGGGCGAATCAGGGTTAGAAGAATTGCAGAAGAAGTGATGCATCCCTCATGCCTACTGTCTACCATCCAAGCCTGTGGAGGCAGTGTTATGGTCTGGGGTTGTTTCTCAGATCAGGTCTAGACTCAGCAACGTTATGCGCCCAACGTTTTTACAACAGTGGATTTTTACCTTCCCTGATGGCACAGCCATAAGATTATGATGATGATGATGATGATGCCAGGATTCATCAGGCTCAGATTGTGATAGGGTGGCTCAGGCAGGATGAGACATCATTTTCACACATGGATTGGTCACCACAGACCTTAACCTCATTGAGAATATTTGGGATTTGATGGAGAAGGCTTTACGTAGCAGTTCGAGTCTCCCATCATCAATACAACATCGTTGAGAGAAATTAATGCAACTCTGGATGGAAATTCAATTTAATTCAATTTTCTTTGTATAGCGCTTTTAAGAACTGTCATTGTCGCAAAGCAGCCTTACGGAATCGAAAGCAATTTATGGAAATTTGTTTGAAATGTGAAGAATGTGTATAAATTAAAAAAAAAAAAAAATTGAATTGAATAACTTTTTAATAAGCATATTAACCAGTCTTTTCATCTCATGTTCAATCCTCCTCAATTGTTATGAAGAAGGGTTATGTGAAGATTTTAACTTCCAACCTGACCTGTGTGAGTAAAGTTGGCTTCTGACTTATTAGTATTATAATAAATTAAGTTAAGAAATGTCCAGAGTGACATGTTTACTTACATATTTTACATAAGTGGAAGTTCTGTATATATACAAGATGAGCTCAAGGGCATAAAGATATGGCTTGAAGCTATTTGGAGTTCGCCAAAAATCACATGTCTTCTGATTAGGATTTTTAGACTAGTATTGTAGTCAGTGCTTACAGTTTAACAATTGTTTTCATAAAAGTATTTTACACTGCCAGAACTTCATCATCATTGTCGTCCCAATCGGTTGTCTTCTGTCGCAGCGGCACAAACACATGAACACCAGGAATACCTTTAACGATATATGATTAATATTGTTTCGTTACATTTAAAACCCCATTAAACTCATCCCAAGTGTTATGTTTTTAATCTGACGTTGATGCATCTGACGCAACTCGATATGCTTACCGGCCAGGTAAGGGACAGGCTTTTGTCTCGAGAGAGGGACAAAAACAAGATACATGCACGATGTGTCTGAAGTTCCCTGTTTATTTTACGCAGAAGAGCACATTAAAGTCTTTTGGTCAGGTTTACTGTGTCATGTACGTCCGACCCGTGTTGGAAAAAAAAAAAAAAAAAGTCATTAACATGTACAGCAAGTCATATGGAGACCCAGAGACAGACAGATGATAGAAAACACATTAGCATTAGACAGGAAGGTTCCAGCGAGCCATTTGTATAAATATTCACCCAGACATTGGCTATAGGATGCATTATCGTACAGTATATGGAATGGGAAAGTGCAATGGCATCATCAAAATCTTACACTAAGACAAAAAAGTTTTAGCTAGATTAGCTTGATCTTTATATTGACGATATTTTCTGTGCTGTTTCGCTGGGACTTTGTGTCTTTGTCTGAAGTCATACAGAAGACTCGTACCGTGTTTCTGAAATTTCTGCACGTTTCGTCAGCATCAGGCATCGGGACGACATCTTTCACAGTTTAAATGGCACACAGAAAGTACTTTGCAAAAGATTCAAACTTGTGCGAATAGTCGTACAAAATCCAACCACATCCTCCTCCTGGTGAAAAAAAAAATAAATAAAATGAATAAATAAAAATAAATAATGAAAAAAAAACTTCTCCCTAGGAAAACTTTTTTTAATTCAGAGTGAGCTGAGAGGCATAAGATATTTCTGAAAAGGCTAATTCTGTGCCGCTTACATGTCTGACAATCGGCGGCGTAAACATTTATCGCAGGCTGCCGGGTCCTGGATGGGGGCTGATTATTTTGGTCACAGGAGGCCATTTTGATTTCTGACAGCCTGCACATTTGTGCTATTCACTCGGCGGAATGGCTGAAAACTCCTCATGCAGAACATATTCAGAGAATGTGCACTTGCGCCAGGACTTCATGTTTAAGAAATGATTTGCAGGTACATACATAAACAGCACCTCCTCCTCCTCATCCCCTTCCTGCTCCGCCTCAGCTACGATAAAGAGAACTTGTTGAAACCCAGACGGGCAACTAGCGCGGGGTGGGGACGGCCGATGCAGGCTTATGCATGTCTATTTAGCGGCTGTGCTTCTCCGTGATAAGGAGACAAGTGAAGCTTGTTTACATGCGGCAATGGGAAAACAAATTGAAAAAATTCCCGTCTGGAATGTCGATGCATATCAAATCAGGATTATTTTAGCAATAATCGCTGTGCCGCCGGTCGGCGGGCTAATCTTCACTTTGTCAGAATTCAAATTAGCCAGTGGTGTTTATATTGCCGTTACAGCAAGGCCAGGAAGCGGCGCCTTTTTTTCGAGGAGCCTATTTACCCCATCACATGTCCCAAATAAAATAATCATAAATGAGATAAACTTAAAAAAATAAAAATAAAAAATGCCAGACTGGACAAAAAAATAAATAAATAAAATGTCCAAGTTGCACATGCGGAATTAGCATCTTTTTAAAGAAGAAGAGAGCTCGGGTCCAAACAGACGCCGAAAAAGTCTCCCGTACTCAGAGACAAGTGTGTGGTGATGTTAATATTTGATGGTGCATGTGTTTGGAAGCGCGGTGCATTAAGCGCACGTCCTCGGCTCTCTCAGGCCGATCGCTCTGGCTCGGATTGCTGCTGTTTATCACTTCTGGCTGCGCTGGCATCGGGAGACGACACATTATCCCCCGTTCGAGAGCTGTCAGTCAGCGCAAAAGGCCCGCTAGCACTTAGCACAGGATGCAGTGCTATTGTTCTGGACTGGAGAAAACACACAGGCACCGAGACACAAGGTTATGCGCTTCCTCTATAAAACTGAAGTCTTTTAACACACCACAGGTATAAAGTGTGATAGGCGCGAGCTCGATGTAACGTGGCATTTACTGTTGGCTTTTGTTCTGTTGTTTATTGTTTTTTTTGTTTTTTGTAGTATAACAACAAGAAAGTTAGTTTAGGTGTATTGACATGAAGTTTCACACAAGTGCTTTAGAATTAAAGAGGAATTACAGTAAACTTTGTCCCAGGGGACTCAGGGCACGAGGAGGGATAGACACTGGACGCGGTGCCAGTCCATCACAGGGCACGAGCATGCACACACTCACACACTGAAGGCAATCTGTAAATGCCAATCAGTCTAATCTGCATGTCTTTGGACTGTGAGAGGAAACCAAGCATGAGGCATACACACACACACACACACACACACACACACACACACGCACACGAGTATCGAACCCTCAAACCTGGAGGTGTGAGGACACAGTGCTAACCACAACCTGGCATAAAAGTAAATATTTAGTAAATGCAAAGGATGATTATAAGAAATCAGGGTAAATATAAATATTTAATATTCATGTGAAATATCAGTTCATATGTAAGTTCATAATAATGTGAAATCCTGACTGATTATTATTTTTCTTAATTTACTTTAATTGGTCTATAATTGGTAATTAAATAGAATAAGTCTTTCAGCTGTTCCTGTCAGGTGGTTGCTACAGCAGACCATCCGATCTGCACGACAACTTGTCACAGGTTTAACGCCGGATGCCCTTCCTGGTGCAACATTCGCATTTTATCTGGTCTTGGGACCGACACTGCATCCAGTGGCCTAAATCAGATTAGAATAAAATGATAATTTTTAATTTTATCTTAATTTAATGTAATATTTTGTCATATCATGGCACTTTTCCAGTGCTGTTAATTTGAGTTTTTTTTTTTTGTTTTTTTTTTTGCCTAATTTAAAATAAAGTTTTTTAAATGAGGTTTTCTTCACTTGACCTACAAGACCTACAGTATCTGTTTCTTATTTAACTATTTGGGTTAGTAACCGAGTCACCCAGTGTAAGGATCTATCCAGTGACAGAAAACTTCAAAGCACTTTTGTAAGTCACATTTGCCAAATGAATAAATGTAAATATAAATAATGTCATCTGTTGATGTACACAATAATATTTAATATATTTTTATGGTCTAGGTCTAACACTTACTGTTCAATAAAATGGAAAAATTTATTTATTTAGTAAGTTTTATCTATCTATCTATCTATCTATCTATCTATCTATCTATCTATCTATCTATCTAATATAT
>JAOVVA010000037.1:35536696-35553127 GCA_028565275.1 Leiocassis micropogon
CACACAATATTATATATATAATAAATAAACATATTATCCATATAGTTACATCTAATACTGTATCGTACCAATCTGTAGTATTCAATAATGTACTGTACCATAATGTAGCTCATTTCATCATACTGTACTAAACTGTACCACACTTTACTGTAATGTACTTATCTGCATATACTATACTGTAATATATGTGACCATACTATGTAGTACCATGTTGTTCTTACTATATACAATAATTCCCCGTACTGTACGGTATCAGACCCCACTGTACTGTACTATATCATACTGAACAGTAACACGCGGTACCCTACCTTATTGTACAACACCCTTACATCTGTACTTCTGTATACATTTATGTACAGTACTGTGTACCATACTCTACATTAGCATACGTACCTCTCAGTACTGTACCATATTAAACCCTAACCTACAGTACACATGGCTGTCCTGTATTCAAAAGTAGAACTTGAGACGGTATTCAGTGGCCTGGTTCCCAGTCAGACACGAGCGGAGGGGGGGGTGAAAGCTGAAAGAAGAGTGCTCACTCTGCCAGGAGCAGTGGATCACGTCCAAGCTGAAGTGAGGAGGAGGAGGAGGAGGAGGAGATGAGCATTCTGCAGCAGAGAGTCATGTTGCAGAGTTTCTGGCCCAACAGCAGGGACGTGTCACGACTGGAACCGTACCGGGGTCTCGTCCTGTCGGATTTCTCTTTAATGAGCCGATGAATAACGGCATGTAGACGGCTACGCACGTCTAGCGCTGATAACAGGCGCTGATTGTCAGGTCCTTTGACGTGTGAAAGAACGTGTTAGAAACGTGATGGTGAAAGCTGTACTCGTTGACATTTGCAAAAAAAAAATAAATAGTGGATGAAGGTTTTCTGGCTAATGCCTGATTTAGGATCAGTGTTCAGGTTAGGAAACAATTTGTTCGGCAGGAATAAAACAAAACATTAATCATTATGATTAATCAAACTATTTAAATATTCATCAAGTTCATTATGGACTTTTTTGTTTTCAAGAGCAAATTGAGACAACACGTTATGTACAAGAAGTTATTACTTTTAAATGATTGAGTTTTAGGAAGAAAAAAAATCAGTGTAATCAAGTGTATTAATTAATTAATGTTTTATGACTTTGATCATTGTGATTACTACCTCTAACAAAACAGAAAAAATAGGTAAATTAATTAACATGAATAATAATTTACTAAAATATAATAATAATAATAATAATAATAATAATAATAATAATAATAATAATAATAATAATAACCATGTACCTGACAAGAAAAAAAAAAAAAAAAAAAAATGACTTTCATGCTGCAAATCTCATCCACGCTCCAACTCCATAGTGAGAGTCAAAAGAGACGACTGTGGAACATTAAATGTATTAAATTTTCCTCTCTGCTGGAAGCGAAGGCGGGGGCAAGTGTGTTTTCGTACGCTGTCGCCCTGCAACCCTGCAGTCATTCTCTCTTTAAAAAAAAAAACAAACAGATAAAAACACTGCACCTATTTATAGTGAGTTTAAACACTGTTCCTGACACCCAGGCCCTGAAGCATGGCGCAGATGCTCGACGTGCCTCGGGCAACTCAACTCGCTCCTACAGAACACGATACAGCGGGCGACTGATGCGAGGAGCAACAGCCACCTCGCCGCTTCAGTCATCACCTAAAGAAAGAGCCCTGATTTATGGCTCGGAGAATCGGGGAAGCAGACGCGCTCCTAAACCCTGCGTTTCACTCCCCTTCACTCCTCCTCCTTATAGCCCGGGTGCAGAAGGTCACGGGGTCGCCAGAGACGTGTAGTAAAGAGTGCGATGCGACACCGAGAGCTGAGAAACAGCCTGAGAGTACTGAGGCCCTGCCAGGGCACAGCGAGCGCTTCGAGAGAGACGGCGGGGAGACGAGGAAAGAAAGAGATGAAGAGATGAAAGCAAAAACTTTGAGACAGAGCTTGAAAACAAACTAAAAACAAAACCTGATGGAAGGTCAATCAAGGTAGATAGATAGACTGATAGATAGATAGATAGATAGATGAGTTAATAAGTGAATGAATAGTATATATCAAATTATAGCAAAATGACAAATCCTTCCTGTATATACAGTATGTAAATAAAAAAAGAGTATAATAAACAAATGATTATATCATTAAAGCATCTCTGCCTAATTATTCCAAATGTTAGAGAGAGAAGAAAGAAACACAAAGCGAAGGTGAAAGTGTGTTGCAACAGCAGCCTTTCTAACGCAGCCGAGCGAAAGGACACGCTGCGTCTGACTCGGCTCCTGCTGCTGCCTGTGATTAATCGCCATAACGGAAATCAGCATTATTTCAGCGGACGTGTGGAATAAAGGCCGATGGAGGCGGAGCGGGGTCAGATGGGGTGGACAGCAGACACTTCATTTACACTGCCTCCGGTGGTCAGAACAGAACAGTACAGTTCCGGATTTCTGGGACTCGGAGACAGGAGTAATGCTGTCCGAGAGCTTTTAGTTTGGAAGGAAGGACGAAGGTGAGCTGATCAAGGGGAGTGGTGGCTGAAGGGACAAAATAACACAATTAGGAATTCGCACCCTGACCATCACACCTATACGTGGCCCTGAGAAAGGCAGCTGCATGAAGACATGCTGCCCTGGAGTCATGGATGAACTGGAACTGGAGTCTCCTTGACATCGCAACATCAGTGCCTGAGCTCGCTAATGCTCTTGTAGCGGAATGAAATATTTTAACAGACTTTTTATTTTAACTAACCGTTTAGGCTTGTCAGATACGGAATTACTTTTTTAATTTGAGAAGTGAAATGAACATCATGATGTATAAATACAACACAACTATCAGGAGAGTGTAAATTATTGAGAATTAGTTTTTTGTGCTAGAAATTAGGATTTATAGATTTTTTTAGGTTGTGGGTGTGCTGGAGCCTCTCCCAGAGAACTTGGGGCTCTAGGCAGGTTACACCCTGGACAGAGTGGGAACCAATGCATTACATAAGCACACACACACATACACACACACTACAGGAAATTTGGAGATCTGCATGTCATTGTACTGTGAGAAGAAATCGAAGTACCTGGAGGAAACCCACCAAGCACGGGAGAACATGCAAATGCTACACACCAAGATGGGACTCGAATCCTTAATCCTGGAGGTTCGAGGCCACAGTTCCAACCAGTACACCACCATGACACAACAGATAAAGAGATATATTAAGCACTGGTGTAGTCCTTTGATTGTGCTTTTTATCTAATGTTTTCTTTCCTAATTAAATCTTGCCTCAGTTTTGAGAAAAGACAAAGAACAAAAGGCAAGTCGCATCACACGGCATAGGAAATGAGACCGAAAGCTCAGGTACATCGCGAAGGGAGGAACGTCCCGAGGATACAAACTCACTTCAGTAAAGCACACTCCCTCTCCTCTTCCCTTATCCCCTACAGAGCGCTCGTCGGGACTTTTCTCTCCCGCGTGATGCTCGGTGCAATTAGCACTCTCATTGAATATTGAATGCTGGAAGAATAAAGGGGGATTTTTAGCTCGTTCCCTTCCGCCAGCACCATCACTCTAACTGCGAGAGACCAGGAACCTCCAGCGCGCCGGCACAGCCACCGGCTAAAGCACGTCCGAATAATTTAGCCACACACTCGTTCATTTTGAAGAGTGGAGCATTACTCCCTGTGACAAATCGTGGGACGGAATTGAAAAGACAGTTTGGATGCAGTTTAGGGCTTGTTCATTTGTCACTGGCAGCTCTGGATGTGTTTCTATGCACTTCATTTTTGAGCTATTGTGTACAGTGTGTGTGTGTGTGTGTGTGTGTGTGTAGGACAAGCAGTTATCAAATAAAAAAAAAAACATAAAAAGCATTGAAAGTACAAACTGAAACTGT
This sequence comes from Leiocassis micropogon, assembly GCA_028565275.1. NCBI lineage: Eukaryota > Metazoa > Chordata > Actinopteri > Siluriformes > Bagridae > Leiocassis > Leiocassis micropogon. Next base: position 35,540,579 of record JAOVVA010000037.1, read on the forward strand.
TGCATGAAAGATTTGGCAAAGACTAACTTTAAACAAAAGGAGAACACACACACTAATTGAGATTGATCAGTTACAAATTATTATTAAAAAAAAACAAAAAAACCCCATAAAATTTGGTCCATTTAAACCTACATGAAATTCCATGTGTGCTATTTGCCTGCCATCTTCATTTGGTTCTAATCATATATATCAGTATATATATATATCAGTACAGTATATACCTAGGCTTCCTCATTCCTCACTGGTGCTCGAGCAGGATCGCTATTTTAGGTGATGCTACTTTGTCTGCAAGTGAAACGTGGCTAATGTGTCAGGACTAAAATCAGTAGGATTGCAGTGTCAGGGGACAAATTACTGCCATTATAACAACAGTCACTGGTGTTACGCATCACAATTACTTTCTTAATTCCTTTTTTTATATAAAATGTGAATCGCTAGAACATACTGGGAAAGCTATTCTTATGATGTAATTTAAAAGTAGCTTCAATAAAATATTAACATAAAATAATTTGTCATATGTACCTTACTGCATATATATATATATATATGTTTTTTCACTTATCCCAGTTTCCCAGGTAGTTTTTAATTTTTTTCTGATGAGCCACGATGCAGCGGCCCTGGAGCAGACAGGGTTAAAGGCCTTGCTCCAGGACTCAACAGCGGCAACTTGGCAGTACTTGGGCTTGAACCTCTGACCGACTCATTACTTCTGATCAGTAACCCAGAGCCTTAACCGTTTGAGCTACCGCTGCCCCGTTATGTAACTCCAAGAGAACGGGATTTCTTATGGATGCAATTTATTAAGAAAAGTTTCATTTATGATCTCAGTGTAAATGTGATTTTTGTTATAAAATAATGTGACAACTTCCAGGGTCCGGGTTCGATTTCCGTCTCTGTGTGCATGGAGTTTTGCATGTTCTCCCCAGGCTTGGTGGGTTTCCTCCGGGTACTCCAGGTTCCTCCTCACATCACACTCATCCATGATTTTCTTATATAACATTAAAGGTTCAGTACCATCCTTCCAGGTTTTAGTAATGTGTTTTATAATATGTTTAACCTAATTCCAGTGATTTCAGCCTTAATCTCCTTAGTTGTTTTCTTTGCTTGATGCAGGCCCTCATTCTGGTTAAAATGTCTTATTTATATAAAATTTTACTTCATACTACATTTGTAAAGAATTGCTTTAAAAACAATAATTTTGTTCCAAGTGCAATTTAATAGGGTTGAATGGAAATTAGAAAGAGGATGAGATAAGACAAAAAAAAAAAAAAAACCTGCATGTGCTATTTTAATTTTATTTTTCCAAAACAATACCATTTTCCACTGATTACGATCACTTTAGATAAGGCTTTGCCCAGTGAAACTTAAGATTTCAAGACATTCTCAGAATATCAGAGGATGCGGTTGACCAGGTCGACTGCTATCTTTGGCATATGTGGAGCTGTGCATGTGTACATGAGTGTAAGTGTGTATCTGTACGTGTGTGTATGCTGAAGAAGGGTTTCAGAAGCTTTTGCTGCTTAAAGGATGACATTAAGTGATTTGTGTTTTCAGCTGATCTGCTCCTTGAGCGTCATGCTGATGTTTATTTTATTTACTTTTCAGCGTCCGTATGGTGGCTGTAACGTAGCTGTAATGAACGCAGAGTTTTCTCAGAGGCGTCACAGCTGCTTGGTGCAGAAAGAGAGAGAGAGAGAGGGAGAGAAAAAGAGAGAGAGAGTCCCGTCTACACCCTCAACCACATCCTTTCAGACATCTGTCGGTAGCAACTGTGCTTCACACTCACACACACACACACACACACACACACACACACACACACAAAACACCCAGCGTGCTGTTCACACTTTACAGCAACAACTGCCTCCTTTTACTTCTCACACAACTCACATAACATAACCAAGAGTTCCGGGAAATCACATTACCATCAGTGCGACTGTCAACAAGCATTAAACCATCAGCCAGGAGGAAAAGGCGACATGGCGCTCTGTATCTCAGCTATGATTCAGCACAACATGTCACACTTGCCACCTAACGACTGTAGCAGAGCAGAAGGCTTTTTTCAACATTATTCCTCGAAGAACGTTCATTCTGTCAAATCATCGCAGGTATTCTGAGGCAGTTTCACACAGAACATTTATGCATTTCGCCAAGTTTTGCCATATTCTAAGAGCGTTGTACGCAGCACGTGTGGATATTTGTTGAAGATCTCTCAGTGAAGTGAAGTGAAGTTAAGGAAGCTCATGAAGTCATGTCAACTGGACTTCTTTAGGTTGGTTGAAAAATGTTTCACTATACTAATCCAAATCACTCCTTTGGTATGAGAAACATTGTCAGGGACGGCAAATATATCCTCTTCAGGCAGTTTCTGATCCAAACTTAAACTACATGGCTCATATAATTTACATTACATTAAGGCATTTGGCAGACGCCCTTATCCAGAGCAACTTACTTTGTTATCTCATTATACATCTGAGCAGTTGAGCAAGGTTAAGGGCCTTGCTCAAGGGCTGAATAGTGGTAGCATGGTGGTGGTGGTGGGGTTTGAACCTGGAATCTTCCTATCACTGGTTCAACGCCGTACCACTGAGCTACCCCTGCCCCTATTATTTATCTGATCTGCATCCAGGAGCACAATGAATGGGAACAGCTTTCAGCACCACCAGTGGTGAAAACAAGTATTACGCAAAGTAGTGCATCTAGTGCTTCAGTGTTACATCAGTGATGTCCTAAGGGAGATGTTTGGAAGATCCATCATTGCCTATAGTGACAATATGCCCTGATATCCTCTTGCTTTACAACCCATGTCATCCATGTTTGGCAAGTCCTTAAAAGACTGCTATATTCTAAGGAGTGTGCCAAACTTCCTTCCTGGAGAACATCATTAGCCCCAAAGGAGCACCCATGGACCAAGCCAATATGTCTGCTGTAATGGACTTTAGTAATGGCTTGAATCCCCAATCCTTCAATCAGCAACCCGGAGCCTCGACCTCCTGAGCCACCCCTGCCCCAATGAAGGTTATAAAGTAACTTCCTCATTTCACAAACTTCCACTAACAATTTGTTTGAGGTTTCAGTTCCATTACCCACCTCTAACGACTCTTTTCAAAAGGATATCCAAAAATCTCATATGGGACAACACACTTGAGGAAGCTTTCAAAAACCTCAACGGAGCATTCAACCCAGCTCAGATTCTCAAGTAGCCAGACCCTGCCAAGCACATTTATCATGGAAAGTGAAACGGAAGTAGGAGCCATCTTGTCACGGCAATTTGGAAATAAAGCTAAACTTTACTAAACTTCATCTGAATAGAACTGCAATTGTGGGAACAGAGAACAGCTTGCCATGAAACTGGCACTGAGGGAATGGCATTATTGGATAAAAGTAGTTACATATCCCTTCACCATATACATGAACCACTAAAATCTGGAGTACCTTAAAGTTCCAACTTTCATAATTTTATAGTATTTCTTAGTATGGCTCGGATACATCATTTGACATGGCATAGGAATGAAGCGCTAAAGGCAGAGATAAGGTGAAATACGCAGGCTCTATGTAAATGTACAGAAATGCCAACAGATAATGCCAACTCTTTACAAATAGCTGTAGTGGTGAGCTCTAAGGTGGTGCTATGGGTAGAATTATGCATGAAATGCTCTGGTTAAATCATTAATTCCACCATTCATTCACTTGCAGATGGTACTGATTTTCACATGCACTTGAACTTGTGCCTAGTATTGAGTAGGCTCCCCAGGCATGTTAAAACTCATTTAATTAATTGTTTAAGATCTGTAGCAAAACTCAGGCTAAAAGTGAGAACTGGGCTTAAACCTTGCCAATGCAGCCTGACCGTTGTCCTCTTGCCATCCTCCTTACATCCTTCTGCCATCCTGCTTCCTTGAGCCATCACTTGGGACATAGATCAAGAAATAAGAAGCACGCTGCCTCAGCAAATCCCCAGTTCCTGCTTCTGGGCAAAAACTTCATACCCAACCACAGCAATGTAAGAAAAGCTCATGCACCAGCTACAGGCCTCTTAGGTACCCACTGTACTTATGACTTAAGATTACTTAGCAATGCTACGTTACACCTCCTGGGTTGGGAGCTTGATTCTTGTCATAAGACTGTTTTTGCAGTTTGCACAGCTACCTGTGCTTGGAGGGTTTCCTCCGAGTACTTTGGTTCTCTCACAGTCCAGAGGCATGCATTGTAAGTTGTTTGTCATTTCATGTGCATGTTAGCATGTGCATGTGCTTGTGGGCTGGTGCACCATCCAAGGCGTACCCTGTTTTGTACACTGAGCTTCCTGGAATAGGCTCCAGGGTCCTGTGACCCTACACAGGAGTAGCCGTATAGAAAATGTCTAGATAGATGGTTAACACCTGACCATATCATAACCTGTCAAATTCAATATAAAGGACAAAAGTATGTGGACACAATCATCATAGGCATATGTGGGTCTTTCCAAAACTGTGGCCAGAAAGTTGGAAAACTACAATTCAGGGTAATAAAGAGAGTCAGATCATGATGAAACCAGATTGTAAAGCTGACAGCAGATGTGGCAAACATTAAACACACCTACTTTATTTGACTCAATATGTCTGATATGTCAATATGTTTTGCAAGGTGCTTCCTTACAAAGACCAGGAAAAAGAAAAGAAAAGAAATAGAAGTAGAAATGATGAACGCTATTCACAAAGACCTGACTTCATTAAAGTATTTTCATGACAGCAGTCCAAGCTGAATCAGACTAGGTTCTTTTGAACTCCTTTCTGACGTGATGCTGGGGTTTTGCATCCTGTGTGACTGGTCAACTATTAGGAACTAGCTGTGTTCTGAGGAAAAGTTTTCTTCAAAGACTTACAGCCTTTCTATGTCTCTCTGTCTCTCACTCAAACACACACACACCTCTGCATTTCTAGGTAAAAGTGAAAGGTGACAAAAACATGACATCATTCGAGTGAGCTGTGGAAGAAATCAAAGGCTTCTAGGGGACCTTCACTACTTTATGAATGACTTGTCAAGTGCAATGAAGCAGTGGAGATATTCAAGCAAAGCTGATAACGAAACATTTAGACCTTTACGCTGATGAACGTTCCATGCTAGAACTCTAAAAACAAGTCAAAAGACGTTCATTAAAATAAAGGTTTGTTTTGCTTTTATGTTAAGAAGCTGAGCCTATCAAGAGCAAACAACAGATGACTACAATTTTAACCAATTTTATAAGCTCCGAGGTTTAGATGTCCAAACCACAGTATTGGCGTTAAAAGGTGTCTTACCTAGGTGAAAGAGTGATTTTTTTTTTTAGATAGGATCATACCATTTTTTCATAATACTTAATGCTTCTTATCTCACAATCCATGCTTCATTTTTTTGTAATTATGCATGCACATTTATATTTTTATCAGATGAAAAAACATTTGGTGAACACAATTCCATGCAATTTATGTAGTAATTCAAATCTTTCAGTGATCTTAATCATCATTCAGATGAAACTTGGCCAATTTAGATTTCACATGAAAAGACATAAACCTGAAAAAGTGTATTATTCTAAAATGCAAAGATATTGCAACATGAATTTGACGTGGTTATGGATACTACAGATTTTTTAGCTTTTATCAAAAAACTATTTAAAGCAACACATTGTACAGGTCATATGCTTCTCGAAGCTTAAAATGTTAGTATCAATATTCATAAAGAAATAGAAATAATTTGCATTTTAAATGATTATTGTTTGAAGCGAGACAGTATAACATCGAAAAATGGCCATTTTTGGGGCTCATATAAAATTAACTGGATAAAACGGATAAAGTTAGCAACTCCATGTTACATAAACTTCAGAAGGAGTCTCCTTGGCACACACATTTTCTACTGTATAACATGAAAAAAAAAATCAGCACCAATATTGTGTTTTGGCCGAGAGCTAAAGCGCTAGATAGGATGACGGTTTTAAACTTATGACAGGTTTCTCATTACAGGTGCTGTAGAATCATAGCCACAAACAATGTTTATGATTTAACATAAATATACAACTTTAGCAAAAAGCTAACTAAATATTTACACTAGCTTTGTCTATGTCTCACAAAAACAATATGTATCATAACTTTTTTGCTCATTGCTTTTAGATGTTCTAATACTGTTCTTTTTTCTTTTTTTATGTAATATTATTATGTTATTGTTTTTTGATTAATAAATGTAATAAATTTTTCTTCAACTAGAGCTGTTCAATTGAAGCAATAATAGTTTAATCCTTTTTTGGGGGGGTTAATTTGATTTATTGAATATGTGTGTACGTCAGAATCGGTAAAAAAAATAATTTAGGTAAATAATTTTTTTTTAAAGGTTCCTTGAATTATACCACATCATTTTGCAGAAAAAAAATATATAAACTATACTTGTATTTTACAAGATTATTACTTCTTCTTTATCTTTTGATTTTATGTGTGTTCAGTGAAATACCGCCACCTACTGCACTGGAGTAGAAATTTGTCAGGAAAGAGTGATTACGGGTGGTACAGTGGCTTAGTGGTTTGTATGAGACGTGACGTTCAAGCAATCAACAACACAAGTCACACAACATATCAATGTTTATTAGATTTTTTTAGTATTTAAAATCTTAAGCAAATCATGCAATTAACATTAGCGTTGTTGAATTGAATTGAATTGAATCGCAATGCACACAAAAAAGAAATCAGTCTAGCTATGCTTCACAGCTGTATTTTTTTCAACGCCATAAAATGTAAGGTTCAAGAAAAGCAAATACTTGTGGAAGGTACTGTACGGTATATCTATCTTAGCCCTGGCATGTAACTGTCCGAGGCTTAAGGAATGCGGTCTTTGGCCCCAAATATGGCTCCACACACACAGATCCACAATCCCACAACGCCACAAACACACACTCCATCCCCCAGGGCACAGAGGGCACAGTTGGGTGATGCAGGCCAGGATTTTTATGACAAAATATTGATCTTCTCACTGGAGCACGCCGCAAAAACTCGGCCCAGACAGACAGCAAAAATAACTGTAACCATAACTGTTTCCTGCCGGTGGGGAATAGATCTCCAGCATGGATCTAACCCACGTGGGGGTTATTTCTGGAGGGCCGGAGCACGTTCAAGCCCCAGGGCTCTTAACGTCTCTCGAGTCGAAAGAAGAATCATGCTTCATGATACGTCCTTTCGGTCAGAACGGCCGAATTTAGAACTTGTGCTGAAAAGTGGAAAGAGTAAATATAATACATTTCCTCGCTGTTGTGGAATTTAAAGTGTACACACTGTTCACTATGTAGTGCACTAGTTACTCAATACCACTATTACCATGATGACGTCGGATTCTGGACTCTGATTGGTCGTTGATTAATTTCATATAATAGCAGCTCTGACAATAGTGCTTTAATTACTATTATTATCCAATAATTATTGTTTCTATAGCAACAGCTCATTTATAATGGATACGCCATATAAAAGGACTTTTTTTTTGTAAGGGGATGTTTCTTTAATAACTATAGGAGTCTCCAGTCCAGAGGATCTCTGTTAGCCTCAGTGCACTTTTCAGTATTGACGGAATAGGGAGGAGGGTGCTATTTAGAACTGAAGGTTAGATAATAATTTGACATAAAGAAATTATGAAAAAAAAACAAAAAAAAAAACAACGCTAGCGATGTTGTGCAGTTGAAGGAAATAAATAAACACCAGGCTGGGGTGATGAAGTGGAGCTATTGTTAACACTCTGTTGTGGATTATTTTCTTACATTCTTTGATTATACACAGCAAATTGCAAACGTAGTTAGCCACTAATCATGTACTATAGTTCCCGCTGGAGCGCTGCATTAGCTGAATTAGCATTAGCACACTGTTGTATTTATAAAGCAATAGCTAACGCTGCTGGATCAGGGCGCGCACTTCATTTTTACAAAGCGAGCAAACACACTTCTTGGGTTGTGTCCTGCCTGAAGGTTTTAAAGTCAGAGGAAGACAGGATGCTAACACTGATTCCTCTCTGTCTTTCCCGCACACACACACACACACACACACACACAGTACAAACAGACGGGTTAACTAATTGCGTCTCAGGGACAACCCGGTGTACTTTTGTGTGCTTAAAAGCTTTTAGGCTGATTGTTTACATGCGAGTCTTCTCCCTCGCCATATGGTGTGTTTCGCTTTTAATTATCATAATACTAAAGTCTTTGTCTTGGCAAGCACATTTAAGTAATAACATTTTTCTTCTTTCTTCCCGGTGCAATGTTGGGAATATTTTATTTGCACACAGATCCATTCAATTAAATCAGACGCCTGTTAAATGGCTGTCGGAAAACACTAAGCGCTGTTTGGACGGGATCAGTTTTCCACGTGCAAAAGATGCGAGTGTGAGTGTGTGTGTGTGTGTGTGTGTGTGTGAGAGGGGGTAATGTAATTATTACACTAGCGTGTCTCAAAATCTGAATCCATCACGCCAGTTGTTCTTACAGACTCAGAGTGTATTTTAATACAAATGTAATGTATTGTTTTCGAACTTTATTATTCTAAGTGCTTGTTGTAGGGGGGCGTGGCCATTCTAGCTGCACTGAACTTGACTAGCATTATTATTATGAGGTCACATGACCCGGGCATGTCTATAAGATAAAGGTTAAATCAAATTTGGTTCATGAAGTGCAGGTTCTCCTTGTGCTTGGTGGGTTTCCTCTGGGAACTCTGGTTTCCTCCCACAGTCCAAGGACATGCAGTGAATGCTCATTTTTGGGGGGGTGTATCATGCCCCAAGTCCTCTGGGTTACCGTAACCCTGAACAGAATAAGGCTATATGAATCAGTGACTAGACCTATTTTAAGTTTTGAATTTTCTTCTTCTATTGGACTATAATTTAGATTATTTTAAGATTTTTTTGTTCCTTAATTCATTAAATAATTTGGCAATTTAAATGTTTTGCTTAAAACATAGCAAAATACAAGAGGTAGAAAATAATAATAATAATAATAATAATAATAATAATAATAATAATAATAATAATAAAAGAAAAATTCTAAATTTGGTTTATTGTAATCACACAACAAGAACTAGTAAATAAACTTTGCTACATTCAAGATATTTAACTTGCTTTGATGGGATTTTGTGAGGCATATATGAGATAAAATTTCATCTCTGAGTTGTGACCATACGAGATCATAAGTCTGTGTTGCTCCTTGTATAGAAGGTCAATACAGGCATAAATTTTGTTGCTTACAGTTTGTAAAAAATTATGAATTTTGACAAAATTAAAGTAATTCAGTCTTAGTTACATTGCTTGACCTACACATGTAAAACGAATCCATTCTTAATATGGGTAGTAAAAGGGAAAGTTTTGTATGTGTGTGTGTGTGTGTGTGTGTGTGTGTAGACGAAAGGATTAGCACTCTAAATCGTACCCCTCTGACTAAACCCCTTGTGTCATGTTGGAAAAACAAAACAGCGAATAAAAACGCGCGGCTAGTGATGAAAGAAAAGAGCCAGCGCGGCTCTAACAGGATCTTTATTTTTCCTTCCCGTTTTTTTCCAGGTCTCAGCTGAGAGGAGGAGGAGGAATCGCAGCTCGGACGCTGGAGGGATGGAGCACTCAGCTGTATCATAACACATTTACACAGACCCATACACGCAGCGCGAGATCTCTGTACAGGGTTCACTCTGACCTTGTGAGCTAGAACGAGAGGAACAAGCTGTGGAAAGAAGAACCGATGGAGCTTTGAAGTCTCCTTTGACTGTTGCCCTTTTTCTCTTTGAGCTCTTTTTTTTTTCTTTCTTTCTTCTGCCTACAATCACGTCTCTGTTCGTCCTGGTTGTAGCGTACACCTCACGTAGCGCTGATGAGGTTTAAAGGTGCTGTCAGGAACACTCGCACTGCTAGAGCAAGTTATTACTTTTTTTTTTTCCCAAGCCCCGCCCAGAAAAATTGATGATTATAGAATGCTTAAGAGCTGGGATTTGATTTTATACACTGATGTTCAAAGCTTCCTTTTAAAACACTGATATCGTGTTGAAGTGTTCCACCACCTTCCCTACATCTCCAAACACTCAGTACTGAACTCTGTAACCAGGGCAATGGTGATGATTTGAACACCTCCAAATACTCACCAGATTGTACAAACTCAACATGCTCAAAAAATGTTACTTCGCCCTCTCCCAAATAAATAAACTCCGCCCATTTATTCCACACGGTTCGAAACCAGGATATACTGTATAAACAAGAATACATACAGCCAAGAACAGTAAGATTCTCACATCTTTCAACATCTCATCAGCCAGGCAACATGATTGACAAGTGACAGGAAACACCTCCTCTTCCTGATAGGCTGATTGCTCATTTATAGATCTTCTGCACAAGACGTCATGATGTCTGTCCGCCAGGGTCCTGTCCTCTACTTTACGGCAAAAGTGCCGTTACTTACCGGACACCAGAGCCAAAACCCACATTCACAACCGGTCACAGAAGCACTTTCAGTAAGAACACACATCTGATAACGTTATGTCGTCTTAAACAACACGCCGTCTCTGCACTCATCACTTCTGAATCGCCCCGGAATCTCCCGTGTTGTTCTGTTTACCGCTAACGCGAGATACAAAGCTAGTAACTAGCTCCTAACACAAGACTGAATCCTAAATCCCTCTCTAACCCCTGGTCAAGGGCACTTCTTGGTGTGTGGAACAAGGGATTGCACACCCCACATACTGTAGTGCACTTGCTTTTCATTTAACAGTATTTGGGATTCAACCCAAGAACAGTTATTTAGCTATTAATTATTTAGCAAACGCCACCAAATCCAGGAGGAACCACATATTTGAGCGCTGTCTGAGATAATCTCGTTATGAGAACAAATCAAACTTCTGCGAATGAATATCCTTATTGCCTTCTTCTTCCATTTCACATGCTCGTTTCTCTTTCGAATAAGAAAGTCCGACACAACATACTGCATTTCTCGGTTCCTCTTTTATCTGTGTGACGAAGCATCAGGCAACATGTTAGGTCATCAGATAACCTTTCTGTTATTTCTTTGGTTACAAAACACACAGTGTAATTATTAATGAAAATTTATAGTAGAATGATGTCGGGAAATATATTTTTTTCACACAAATCAGTCCAAGTAAATCAGACGTCTGTTAAATGGCGGTCGAAAACACTAAGCGCCGTTCAGGCGGAATTAGTTTTACATGTAGAGAAGGTGTGTACAAGGTGTGTGTGTTTTTGGGGGGCGGGATGTTTAATGTCATTATTACAGGATGGTTTCCCGAAATCTGTTCATAAAGACTGCGAGTGTATTTTAATACAAATTATATACAAAAAGTGTGCAGGGGTAACCCATTGGTCAAGGTGTTGGACTTCAGTTCAGAAGGTCCTGGTTTCAAACCCCAACACCACCAAGTTGCCCCTGTTGGGCCGTTGAGCAAGGTCTTTAACCCTCACTTGCTCAGATGTATAATGAGATAAAAATGTAAGTCGCTGTGGATAAGGGTGTCCGCCAAATATAATGTGTTGTTTTTAAACTTCGTTTTTATTTTCTTATCCTGCACAGAGTCACAAGAAGGTTTGATTAACTTCAACCCTCCCGTCCAACCCCACCAAAAAAAACAAAAAAAAACAAAACACATTACAAAACAGAGCTTGACTGAAGGTACTTATTATAAGTAACTCAGTGTAACAATTGATCAAATGACAGAAACTTCAAAGTACTTTCATAAGTTGCTCTGGATAAGAACATCTGCCAAATGCCAACATGTAAAAAAAAGCCTGGAGTCTATCCCAGGAAACTTTGGGCACAAGGTGGAGTACAATTTGGACAGGGTGCCAACATGTATCAGGGCACACATTTACACCACAGGAAACCCACCGAGCACGGGGGAACATGCAATCTGCATGCACACAGACCCCACCACTACACCACCATGCCGCCTACCACCGTTTATTAATATATAGAAACAACAATGTTGTTTAAACGTTCAGACAACCTTTCTGGGAAACAACCCAGAAATTATGACATAATGAACATTTGGAAAATGTTTTTCCTAATTAGTGCTTATCAGCCCGGTGTCTCAGAGTCTCAGACTGCACCTTTAAAGACAAAAATTCCTTCTCGCAGAACTCGTAGCTAAGCGGGATAATACTTTGCTCTGTCGAAAAAAAAAAAAACAACAACAAAAAAAAGTGTTCAGTGCAGTGATATATTAGAGGATACATAGAGAAGCAGAAACAATGCAGTCTATTGTAAAGCGTTTCGTGATACAGTAGCTAACTGTAAATTAATACAAGGCTAATTTACTGCCGTGAAACCACTTACCGGGAAATGCCAGAGAACTAAAGGAATAGGCACAATGCAATGAGATGAAACTGTGTGTGTGTGTGTGTGTGTGTGTGTGTGTGTGTGTGTGAAAGATTACAGGTTACAGATTACAACTTTTAGGTTTCATGATCTTGGCCTAAGACCAGGAAAAGACGTTATCATTAGCACTGAGACTCACTAGACCGTGTGTGTGTGTGTGTGTGTGTGTGCGTGTGTGTGTGTGTGTGTGTGTGTATGTGTGT
>JAOVVA010000037.1:35567685-35578240 GCA_028565275.1 Leiocassis micropogon
TCCTCTTAGGGGATTTATATGATCGCCACCAAACTGGGCCAATGTGATCTCAAGATACTCACTCACTAATCTTCTATACCGCTTTATCCTGTATTAAGGGTCGCGGGGGTCTAAAGCCTATCCCAGGAGACTTAGGGCAGAACATGGGGTACACCTGGACACGGTGCCAATCCATTGCAGGGCACAGACACTTATACACTCATTCACACACTACGGGCAATTTGGGAACGTCAATTAACCTTACCTACATGTCTTCAGTATGTGGGAGGAAACTGGAGTACCAGAAGGAAACCCACCAAGCACAGGGAGAACATGCAAACTCCATGCACACAGACACCGGAATCGAGCTTGGCCGGGAATCAAACCCGGACCCTGGAGGTGCAAGTCGACAGCGCTAACCACTACACCACCGTGCTGCCATCTCAAGATACTGAGGATGCAAAATTGTCAAGGGACTTCTATCATGCGATTTGTATTTTTCATATCTCAAACGGTTCAGCAGTAACAAGGCCTTAAACTTTCTGAGTGACATCACATTGAGTGACATCACAGTGTGATACTTTTTTTTTCCAGCATCCAGGGCTTTTTTGAAAGTCTTAACATAAAATTCCCCCTATTCTAAAATTATGTCATAATGGTATTGGTATGACCCCGTAAATGCATGTGCTCACTGTTTTTTGGTGAGCCTGGGTGGCGACGGAACAGGTGCTTGGGCCCGCTCATTGTTTCTTGCAACTATATTTAGAATCTGGAATTGATCAACAATGAGGTTAAATATCAAAAATAGTTGACTATGTTGTTTACCAAAAGCAAAAATATATTCATCTTAGACACACAAGTCAGAAACAAGATGGACTTTATGGTAGTGGAGGCACTTTCTTTGTTTCTTTGTAAATGTATTTTAATTGAAAATATAATGATAATAATAATAATAATAATAATAATAATGTGGGATCCTGCTAGTGTGAATGTGGAACTATTTTGTTTAATTCAAACAAAAAACACTTTAGTGTTAACTCTGTAGTGTTAAGTAGTCGCTTTTAATGAAAAATTATATAATTTATTATTACCCATAATCAAAGGTTTGTACTAGCTGGAGAAAAGAGGATGCAAACTTTAAGATCGTAAAATAAACGCAGAAGCTAAACTTTCCCAAACAAGTAATTTATTTATTAAAAGGAACAAGTTAACAAGCTAATTTGTTAACAACAGTGTTTACAGGTAACACTATGGAATGTCCACAGAAAAAGTTAATCCCGGTCACCTTTCCTTCTCAGCTTTGTATCTTACTTGTCGATGTGTATCGAAAAGCCACTCAGTTAAAGTAACTGTCAGGCAACAATTAGAAACATGTCTGAGTCCTAAAACATAAACAATGCTAGGTGCATTAGCTGTCAGCTTAGCCAGCCATGTTTATTATTCACCTGCTTACAAAAACTTGTTAGTATAACTGTGCTAGCGGAAGTGCAGTCAACTCACTTTAGCCTGCTAATGCTAACCAGGCAGGGCAGAACAAATCAGGTCAGAGTTGTAACTGTTGCCATCACACATGCTTTCTTTTGTGTCTTGCGTGTACTCAGTGCTAATATGTTAAGTAAGATTTTTTTTTTGCATTTGATAAATATGATCAAATCTATGATGTTGCTCATATTCTTTGCTCCATTCTGTACGTTATTCGTTTCTACCCTGAGCGCATTTGAGCCTAAGTGCACTCTTGCTTGTGTGCTTTAGCCGCTATGCGTGTTTTCCCAGCAGCCTGGAGGTCCTGACCCTGACTGGGTACACGCCAGAAAACACACAGCCTCAGAATTTACACTCCGCATGACTAAGAGGCCTTCGAACCAAACTGCGGCTAGCCGACTTACAGCAAGTCCCATTAAACGGCTCCAGTGGAGGGCTCCTTTAAAAGCAGACGTCTCCTTTCGTCCCCACATCTCGCTGGTCAAATGTAAGTCCGGCAGAAAAAAAAGAGCCTATCACAGGGCCCTTAGCAAAGTCGATCTTTTTTCTTTTAAACTTTATTCTTTCTACCCAAATCCCTGGAGTAATGGCCTTTCCAGTGTGACTGCAAGCCTGGCTTGTAATTAAACATTCTTTTAGCTGGTTAACCAGAACTATGAAACAAAACCAGGGTGAGAGAGTATAACTTACCCCCTCCCCATCTCTCTCTGTCTCTCTCTTTACTCCAATCATTTAACAGTGAGCCAGTGAGCCTTGTAAACACGGCAGTTATGTCTAGAGTGGGAAACACATGAGCTAGACACACAGACTCCAAACCCCCCGCTGCTGCCTCTCGAGCAGTCTTCCTCTCTCTGCTGCGAGAACAAACACAAACTCCGTCCATAAGCGGCAGATCCAGCGCTCCAACGATACAAGACTTGAAACCTGGAACACTATTTACGCATGGAAGCATCCTCTCTCTGAACAGATCAGAGTTTCTTTTTCTCAAGACTTTCTACATTATTTAGACTCTGAAGTCTGTACATGAGCATTGTCTCTAAAATCTCTCTATCGTCTCTCAAGTGCTTTGTACAGTAGATTTGTTTCTTCTACAACAGCGATCTTGAATCCTGTGTTCTGATCGGACAGCAGGCGTTGATTCATTTTCTGCAGGTCTATATTAAGGCCTTTCTCACATTTACACAAATTTGTAACCTACAGCTAATAATAGCTGAATGAAAAGAACATGGTGTTATTTCACAAATAATAACATGTGTATTAATCATTGTTAATGATGGTGAAGTTTTCTGAAAGGAGATTATTGGATTTATTATTATTGGAAGATTCAGTGTCAGTTCTTTATGAATACTAGTACTCACTTGCATAGTTTTTGCTACAGATTTATGTAATGTGATGAGCCATGGGCAGTCATACAATAAAATTGTGGCTTTCCAGGGTGGCCTATACTGGTTTGGATATCTTTTGAGAATGCAACTATGGATTTCTATAACCCAAAGATCCACCATATGTTTCCCTAGGCCTATCCATGGCCTTCTGAAGTCAGTTGTAGTAAACCATAGTGCCACCATGGTAGGGAGATGGACGTGGCAGGATGGAAAGTGAGCTTTAATTGTAGGATTTTTAATGAATTAATTGGTAAATTCCTTGTTAAAATAAGTATTTGGTAACCTACAAACAAGCAAGATTTCTGGCTTTCACAGACCTGTAACTTCTTCTTCACAAGAACTGTGAGCAAAAATCCAAGAGCCACACGGGGGGACCTAGTGAATTATCTGTGGAGAGCTGGGACCAAAGTAACAAAGGCTACCATCAGTAACACACTGCGCCGCCAGGGACCTGCAGTGCCAGACGTGTCCCCCTACTTAAGCCAGTACATATCCAGGCCCATCTGAAGTTTCCTAGAAAGCAGTTGGATGATCCAGAAGAGGATTGGGAGAATATCATATGGTCAGATATAACCAAAATAGATTTGTTTAACTTGTTGCTGAGTTGCATCCAAAGAACACCATACCTACTGGGAAGCATGGGGGTGGAAACATCATGCTTTGTGGCTGTTTTTTTTGCAATGGGACCAGGACGACTGATCCGTGTAAACGAAAGAAATGAATAGGGCCATGTATCGTGAGATTTTGAGGGAAAACCTCCTTCCATCAACAAGGGCATTGGAGATGAAATGTGGTTGAGTCTTTCAGCATGACAATGATCCCAACCACACCGCCCGTGAAGGAGTGGCTTCGTAAGAAGCATTTTAAGGTCCTGGAGTGGCCTAGCCAGTTTTCAGATCTCAACCCATTAGAAAATCTTTGGGGGAAGTTGAAAGTCCGTGTTGCCGAGAAACAGCCCCAAAACATCACTGCTCTAGAGGAGATCTGCATGGAGGAATGGGCCAAAATACCAATTTTGTTATTGACGAAATACTTATTTTCTCTCTCTCTGCAGAATTAAATGCAAGTGCACCTCAACTCTCCTGTTTCCACCAACACAACAGCCGGGCTGCTATGTACATGGCCGGGCTGCTATCGCTAAACCTTTGGTCACTCGTGCCAATGCCAAACTGAATGCTAAGTGGTTGAAACACACGAGAGGAGGAACTACTGAGGTTGTTACATAAACTAGCAATTTTTAAATTGTATTTTTAGGAACTTTGCAGCCTGTCAGCTTGTTTTTTTATTATGTAAAAAAATTGTATGTAATCCATATTATTTATTCATTAATCAATTTTCTATACATGGTCATGGGAGACCTAGACCCCATCCCAGGAGACATAGGGCATGAGGCGGGGTACACCCTGGACAAGGTGCCAATGTATATATATATATATATATATATATACATACATACAAACACACACAGAGGTGTGTGGAAATCAGTACTCTGGTTTCCTCCACTCTGGTTACCTACTGTGTGTGTGTGTGTGTGTGTGTGTGTGTGTGTGTATGTGTGTGCACTTGTGTGTTCTGCGATGGATTAGAACTCCATCCAGGGTGTATCCTGCCTAGTGGCCTGTACAGGATAAGCAGTATAGGGAATGAATGAGAAAGAGAGAGAGGGGAATTGTTGAGAAGTTTTGTGGTGTTATAGGACTGAAACACTCTAGGGTAATAATGATAATGGTGGATGTTATGATATCATGTGGGATTAAAACACCAAACCATACCAAGTCATATGGATGTATTTTATATAGTGGTGCATGTTTGTGTGTGTGGATTTATGACCCAAAACAAGGTTCTCAGAGTGTAAAGGTTCTAACCAAGAGAATCTGTAAGAGAAGCTCTGAGCAGTTTTGGCGAGAGGTCGGCGTCCTTCTTGTCGTCCGCCAGCGCTAACAGCTGCTGCTTTAGTGTGTGCAGCTGAGAGGACACTAATGGCTGATTAAGACCTCTGATTAGGGCGATTATACTGCTACTGCTCAACACACGCTTAGTTGCCTACACACACACACACACGCACACACACACACACTGTGAAAAAAATGGGTGTGCAAATTTGTACACCCACGCACACACACACACACACACACACACACACACACACATACTGTGTGAAAAATGGGTGTGCAAATTTATACACCCACAAACCCACAAACACACACAGACGCATAGATAACAATAAAGAATGCACCGACCTCATTATCATTATATTACCTTTAAAGTCTGTGTGTGTGTGTGTGTGTGTGTGTGGTTTAAGAGTTTCATGATGATTAAAAGTGATGACTATCACTTTTTTTTTTAAACTGTCTATCGCTATCTTCTAGCACATTCCTTGTCCTCCTGAGGCCAAAGTGTTCAACTGCATTCTGTGTGTATGTGTGTGTGTGTGTGTGTGTGTTTGAGTCCATTCACTCATGTTTGCTTGAAATGTACACAAACCATCAACCATTCCCGTTCTTAACCTTATTGTATCATAATTGTCCTCTTTTCTATTTGAGCCCAATATCACATGCGTATCAACACTATAAGATCAAAAGTATGTGCACCCCGGTCCGTGACACCCCTATGTCCTTGGTGAACTTCCTTTTTTCCGGATGTATTCTTCTGTAGCTGTTACAGTAATGCCCACTCTCACACTGAGAGGGCTTCCCACTAACTGTTGGCGTGACTGTGTGGATTCGTGTTCATTCACACATTCTAGCAGAGCGTGAGTGAGCTCAGTCAGGGCTCTGTGCAGGACACTCTTCTAATTCACTCTTAAAGATCCATGTGTACAAATTATTATTAATTATTATCTAAATTGTTATAAACTTCCAAGTTACAGTCAGGTCCATAAATTTTGCAACGAAGATATGTTTTTTCCCACATTTGGCCTCCACCACATTGGACACCACAACATTGAAATGAAACACTTAAGATGTGAGCAAAGTCAAGACTCTCAGCTTTAATTTAAGGGGTTTGACAAAAGGGGTTTGTGGAACCAATATTTAGGAATTGTAGCCATTCTCTCTCTCTCTCTCTCTCTCTCTCTCTCTCTCTTTCACACACACACACACACACACTAATGAAATAAACTAACACAGTTACAAACATAAGGAAAATCGTTTGCTGTCAATGTCTGCCTGAAGTCTGGGGTGCACATACCTATGCTCCAGGGCATGGAGTAAAGCTGTTGTAGCTGTTATAGTAGCTAAAAGACTATCTATCTATCTATCTATCTATCTATCTATCTAAAATAATAATAATAATAATAATAATAATAATAATAATAATAACAATAATTAAGTTATATTTTTTAAATAAAATGAAACATTTAATTAATACATTTAAAAATACAATCAAGCCTTTTCATATATAAAATATATAAATGCAATATATATCTAAGCCAACTATTTATAATTGATATAATTTATATATGATGATATTTATGAACCATTTACAACTAATATAATTAATAAAAAAACAAATGTAGTTTTAAATGTATTAATGCTGATAATTTTATCCTACAGTCTAAGGAAGAAACAAAAACTGATTCTTTATTACTTTATTTCTATTTATAGTATATCTATAGTGTGTGGAAACCATTAATCAACCATGCAACCTGTGCATATCAATCAATCAATCAATCAATCAATCAATCAGTGAATGAATGAATGAATCAATCAATCAATAACGAGAAACTATATTAAATCAGATATGTGTGATGCTATAACACACGCTCACGAGCAGTTTGATCCTGGTGTTACTTCATCAGATAATTACAAAGTTGTTTAGAAATAAAAGTCAGGGAAGAGAGCATAAATCTTTTCCCCGCGTGCTGCCGCGAGATAGGAAGGACGCTGACGGAGACGCTCGGGCCATTAAGTTAGCCGTTATTAAAAATAGATATGTTTGTACAGGAAGCATTAAGTGTGGGCTGTAAGTAAGGTGCACTTAGGCCTCCGGTCCTTTTCCGTGCTACCCTGATACGCTCGTGCTCTATACTCTATACTGCTCATGAACATCTGAGATGCTTTATTACACACACTGAGGGAAGGCCAGGGGTTTACCGTGGGCACGAATAGGAAAAAAAAGGAAGAAAAAAAAAGGAAAACAAGTTTAACACTGGTGATGTTACGGGAGATTAGATACTCACTCTACTGTTACAGATCTCAGGAATGTGTCTCAATATCAGGAATCACTGAATTATTTAGACAACAAAAAACAAACAAACAAGCAAATGAAATATGAATACTTAAATAAATATATTAGACTAATTTATTTTACATAAACAATTAATTTAATATTGCCTCCCAAAACAGGCATGTGGTTTTGCTATTATACTGTAGGTCAATCCATTGGTGCATATTTATAGTTTTACTCAGGTTTTAATAAAAAAATTTTTTAAAAATAGATAAAGAAACAAATTATTTTAAAAAATCTAAAATTTAGATATTTTTTACCATTAAGATTTTTCCTAAATAAATAATAATAATAATAATAATAATAATAATAATAAAAACTTATTATTAAAAACTTTTTATCTAAGAGTACATTTGTGCATGAGCCTTTAATCATTAATGAGTTAACCAAAATCTGTAAGAATCATGAGAGCGATTTAAGGACGACTACACCAGGCTGAACAGGTTCTTTTTAAACCTGAACGGAATAAATGAATAAATAT
This sequence comes from Leiocassis micropogon, assembly GCA_028565275.1. Classification (NCBI taxonomy): domain Eukaryota; kingdom Metazoa; phylum Chordata; class Actinopteri; order Siluriformes; family Bagridae; genus Leiocassis; species Leiocassis micropogon. The sequence continues at coordinate 35,575,240 of JAOVVA010000037.1, forward strand.
ATATACGGTCTGGAATTTAAGACTCAGCTCAGTATGTAAGTCAGAGCCATATTTAATGCTAAATGCTGCTTATTTCTGTACTGTATCGCACCGAAACGGGACGGAGAGATGGGACGAAACCTAAGCAGAGCACTTTGCTGGCAGTCAGCTCGTTCGTCACGCTAACGAGGAGGACGAGCTGCGTGTCTGAAGGTGAAATGAGGGGAAGGAGAAAGGCGTGGTGCTTTAACTCGCATAAAAATAACTCCTGGGTAAAAGACAGTGTACTGATATGCGGCATATCACCGTTCTGTACACCGGTTCAGCTCATTTTATTTACAGTCAACTGATGCTCAGGACCTTCAGATATGACCAGACTTGGGAAAAAAAAAAAATCTATTAAAAATACAGATTAATTTTTTTACACAAGTATTCAGTGACTGTGAAACAAAGTGCCCGCAAAGACCTATAGATGATCTTTTATTTCATATTATGGATGTAAAAATGTCATCAGATCAATACCCGCACAAAGGCACTGAGTATTTTTATACACACTTTTTTATGGCGTCAAATTGGAGTCTGACGTTTAAAAAAGAAGAAACATGAAGCTGATTTCCCGAACGGATCGCTTCCTAGCTTAGCACTTAGCAGAAAACTAAATCCAGTATGGCCACCAGTGGGGTCCTGGACTCCAGAGTTTAAAGAAGAAGTCACCCCAGATAGAATGTCAGAGGTGTTTCAAAATGGTTGCCGATGAAGTCATACAACCGCAGTGCATGTGAAATGTGCAAGGTTTCCACGTATATTCTTCAATAGTTACGTGAAAGACGTTATTTAGAGATTTCTATTCATTCTTAATATTCTAATTTCCACTAGGGGCACTAAATCGGAGGTCCAGGTCGTGATCACAGTTTTATATTACAACACCGCTGTTAATTTTGTCAGCTATTTTCAATTTTAGACTTAGTCTTAAGCCAGGATATTTAGTGAATCTTATCCTATTTTTGTTTAGTCTTGTTTTAGTCGACTAAAAGTCCGGACATTTTAGCCTAGTTTTAGTCAGAGGAACCCTTAAGTATTTTAGTCTAGTTTTAGTCAATGAAAACTTAACATTTTAGCAATTAAATTATTATTAATTAACCCTACAGTCAATCTAGTCTAGCCAAAACTATTTTTTTACAAAATAATTATCTTAACATTTAAAATGTATCTTTTCATCTAATGTTTTTAGCTAATTATATTTATTTTTAACATCACAACTGCTGCATGTCCAATAACCTTTTGTAACTACAAAACAATAGGAGCAGTACGGACAATACAGTGTTTTGAAACTTTTTATTTTAGTATGAATTTCCATACTTGGACTGTTGTAGGGATACTGTAGCTCCTATGAGTCACAATTATTTGCTAACCTATTAGCTTAATGTGTTTGGCAACGGTTTAACTATAAAATAATATAAGATAAAATATAACACAGCATAATTATGTTAACATGTGGTAACATGTGGCTGTAAAACTGTGTAATTATTATGGTATGCCTTGATGAGTCTCTTCAGATTTGTGGTATTTTTCCCAGCGATTGTGTGCCCCCACTGTTTCCCCTCCAATATTGCGACACATCGGCTTTCACATCGGCCACGCGCCGTGACCCGGAAAACACTGCAGCTCGTGCCATAATGAATTAACACCATATCGCAGCGGATTGTGACAAAAATTATATGTTGATGAAAATAAAAACAGATGTTTTCTTAGTTTTTTTTCATCAACAATATTGCATGCTCATTTCATCACTGTCGCTGTTCATAGCTATCGGTGACGTCTCGTCATCGTCTCGTCAGTGTTATCAATGAATATTTTCCATCATTATTTTCATTGACCAAATCAACACTAGTTACCGGAATACAAGTAAAATGTAAGAAATAGGGGCCAAAATCCACAGCCCTCGTGCCATGCAAAAATGCATTCCATAGTTCAGCTAAGACCCATATGAAGCTTCTGCAGTCGCACTGATCTAAATCGAGTGGGTATATTTCCAGGATATAAGTTACAGGATAAAAAATACAAATTTATCATTTTTTTCCCTTCCAAAATAGCCATATTGCTTACTGGAGCTCGCAAAATATGGAGCAAGATGCCCAGGATAAACAACTAATGATTTTCACATTTTATTTACAGTAGCATCCATATTGGCAACCTGTCCAGGGTGTACCCCGTCTCATGCCCTAAATCTCCTGGGATAGGTCTGAGGTCCCCCTGTGACTCTGTACACATGATAAAATGGTATAAAAGAAGAATGCAGATGAAGATAATGCATCCATGCATAGTTATGTTGTTCATTACCAAGAATATTACAGTACTATAGGACTGTATACTTCAACCACCAAAGCAGCTTCCGGTACAAGATAAATTAAAAATCCCTTTGAGTAGGCATCATACCTGACCGTCCCCTACATAGACCTCAGTCTAAATGTAAAGAGTTTACTGCGTAATTTACTGCGTGCATTCATTAAAAAAAAAAAAGTTATGCATGAATACAGCACACCAACACACGCACACACACACAGACCTCGCTGCTGTTTGTGCTGAGTCCGAGCTTTTCGGGCCGGAGAGAAGGCCAGTGCTGAGATGCCTGCAACGTGGACATAATTAGCAAAGTGGAATTAAGCCCGCATGCTGTCGGCTAAATTTAGCACAGCTTGATAACTCGGCTGTTTAAAACGAATCCCTCTGCTGCGTTCGGAAGCTCACAGAGAGAGAAGGGATAAATCCATTACGATGTTATACGACCCCTGTTTTAAAGAAGAGACGAAACGTGGTGCAGGTGAAACAAAGAGTTATATATGTATATATGTATTAGAAAGAACTAAAAAAAGAAAGAGAATTGTTAAGGGGCGTTCAAGTCAAAGCGGGACCTTCGATTGTGCAGAATAACAGAACACAGTTATGAGAAAACTCCCTTTATTTCTCTATATAATCCCCTGCTACACTAATGCACTTATCCCAGTGTTTCACTAGTGCTTGG
>JAOVVA010000037.1:35605821-35616974 GCA_028565275.1 Leiocassis micropogon
ATCAACTAGTGGGGATTTGTTGCTGCTATAATGTAAGTACCATAAGAGCATATTTTATGTCATACCACTAAAATCTACCTATAAATGGGTTTTGATACCTTTATTTAATTTAACCAATGGCAAAAGTACTATAGTATAAAAGGAATAAAGCATGCTAATATTGAACCTTGTAGCAGTATAAGCAGTAACTCTGCTTCATCCCATCATGGTGTCGTTAATCATTATCCCCAAAACAGCACAACATCGAGTATTTTATCCTTTTACAGAGAACATGGATTTTGAACAAACTAGAAATTGGTAAAAGTACATAAACAAGTCTGAGTATCTAACTTGAGCAACCGGAGATATTTTTCACTTTGTCCTTTAGGTAAGTAAGACTTCAGTATGACTTTAACCCTTGACCCCGTCTTCAATCACACAAAAACAAAGTTCAAATGTCGGCTCTCACACTTTAGATTGATTTCTGTTCGCTTATCTGTGTTATTTGTTAACTGCATTGCAAAATCTACAATGATCACTGTGTTCGTGTTTAACGAGGACGGCCTCGCTGTATTGTCTCTGCACGTTGATCACGTCTGGGAGCGCAGACACGAGGCAGACTTCAGACCGCAAAGAGAGAGGGAGAAAAAAAATCATTTAGCCTGAGAATTTGTGAAGTTGAGAGAGATAAAGAATGAGACAGAGAGACAGATGAGGCATGTGAAGGAAGTTTCAGCCTCATGGTACGTGACAGAAGGCATCACAGTAGCTCAAATAAAGATATGACTAATGTTTGGAAAAAAATGAAAAGGATGTGAAAACTGAATCTGGTTAACCTGCTGCGTTTGATTTGTGACCTACGATTAAGTTCCTAACCGAGAGCGGAGGTGGAAAAGACTCAAGTCATTACTTGAGCATGCGGTGCTTTTAAGCATCATTCTGCCATATTTATAGGTTACTCATTGAATTTGAACACATACTCAAACTTACGTAATTATATTTAAAAAAATGATGTTTGTATTTCAAATATGTATTACAAATCTCAAAGTTGTCTTCTTCTCACCTAACCAATAACTGTACACTACGCATCAAGAGAACAATCCCATGCAAGTTTTATTTAGACTCCAGATTAAATCATGAATATAGAAATAATATGATTTTGAGTTAGCCTAATTGGCTAGGCATCAAGGCAAAGTCTAACTAGGTCAAAATATCTATGAGTTACAGGAAATTTTATTCTGATTATTCCGCACTTTCATTTCTGATTTGGGTGAGGATGTTTTTTTTTTTTTTTTTTTTTTTTTCTGCTTTCAACTACACTGCCTGGCCAAAAAAGTCACATACTCTAAGATTTCATTAAATCACCTGTAGCTTTGATTACACTGTGGTGGCCAGTTCATGTGTGTAAATAATTCCTTGTGCTCCCAGAGCCGCTGTTTCACACTTTGAGTCCTGGAATACGTCCGTGCCATCAGGAAAGAAAAAAACCTAACCTGGTCATTCAGTACATTCAGGTGGTCAACTGATTTCATTTTATTTCCACATGACGTTACTGAGTCTCGACCTGAGTAACTGATCAACCCCAGATCATAACACTGTCTCCAGAGGCTTGTACAGTGGACACTATGCATGATGGATGCATCGCTTCATGTGTTCTCCTTCTTACGCTGACACGCCCAACGCTCTGCATACGAAAATGCTCTTACTTTCATTATTAAACATCACTATGGGTTTTACTGTTGTTTTTTTTTACCATGCAACTTCACCAAGTGTCAAAGTGAGCTCCATTCATGATTTTTTTTTTTCCAACTAAATTTCTTTCACAAAGGTGACGGTTCAGCAAGTTTTTATAATGTGTTAACGCAATTACAGTAATTAAAATTTACCTTTTTTTTTTTTGTTTATTTGTTTATTTATTTTTTTATTTTTTTATTTGGAGGAACGGGGTTTGCAGGCGGTGTATAAATGTCTCATTTCCTTTCCACATTTACAATGTTAAATTTTAAGTCTAGTTTCATATCTAAAAAGTAATAGCAGTTACTTTTCACATGAAAATCTTAAAAGCAACTTTTACTTGAATACACTTTGTGGCTGAATATTTTCATGTTTACTCTCTATGTTCACTTAAGTGTAATTTTCCAGGCCTGTCTACAAAAACAGACCAAAAGAACCCGAAATACAGAACTTTCTGTTTCCTGTTTTGGAAACGTCTAAAAAAATAAGAAAGAAAAAAAAGAAAAAAACATATTACTCTTAACATATAAAATGACACAAATTCAAATCCAAATTGAACCCAGAATTATACAGAATATCCATACATTCGCTTCAACACAACTTTATTTAAATAAACATTTTACAATCTTATAGTGTGCAAAAGTTTGCACCCCTATAATTTCCAGATGGAAATAACTTTCGGTTGAAAAAACTGTAACACTGTACGTACAACTGATCTTTGGAACATATGAATTTAGGCATAAAAACTAAAATTAGGTCATTTTAGTAAGACACCGACCCTACAGAACTGCAGTTTGATTTAAACACATCAGTGATACCTCATCTGCCCATTTTAATTCTATATTAATGTCAAATCTTAAATGCTTTTACGAAAGGAATCCCAAAGTTGTTTAGCGGATATGACAGAGGTGAAAAAGAAAAAGAACAAGAATTTTATAAATGACAGAATCATAATGACAGAAAATAAAGCAAGAGGCAAACTTTTAAAAGAATATCATTTTATATCACATTATTTATTTTTCTTAACACTTTCAAATACACTATTTTTATTAGGGCTTATAAATAAAAATATGTTCATTGTTCGTTTCATTGATGTAAGCGCTTGACCTCAGAGAAACGTGTATGCTTTAAGAAAAGAATAAAAGTCACATGTTACAGCAACTCAATCAACGACACAGTGAGTAACATTTATTGGAAGGAGTCTCCAGTGTCAGTACTATGAAACAGTCAAATGTATAGTTACAATAACATAAGAAGATCACAGGGACTACATTGTACTGACATATAATCCATTCAATATTATTTTAATGTGTTTTCTTTACTTATTCGACTCTCACAGGCTGAGAAGTTCGGCGGTTCTTCTCCTAGCAGTCTACAAAGTCATTAGGAGAGTATTTAAGGTCTCCACCTCTCTAAAGTCCATCATGGACTATCAAACGTAGGACTATCTCGAGTCACATTTAAAGCTGATCCATCTTTCCATCAACAGATTAGTGCGAGACGCTCTCAGAATCTCAATTTTCACCCAGCTTACAGAATGTGGGCAGAGCTCAGGGGTAATTACATTAACTCATCTATCATCGAGAGCCGTGCACTGTGAGGTCGAAGCCTGAGAGGACACGGCTGGTTAAAATATCAACCTGAGCACGAGGGGTGGACTCCGGCTTCGCTCCTCTCTGAACGGAGGAGGCGCTAGCCAAGCGGTGCTCCCGTGCTGTGACCTGTGGAGTAAGTCATCGGATTGGGTTTGGATCAGACATCATTGTGGTGCAATGAAACACAGTCTCCAGCAGTCCCCAAATAAATATGTTGAAACTGTGTGAATGACTTTGAAGCATAAAGCAAATAAGGACACGTACACACACATGGGGCAGAGAACAACACAGCATCTCTGAGAGGGTGTAATGCTAATGCTAAGCATGCTAGTTTATATCAGTGAGACCATCATCATCATCATCATCATCATCATCATCAGTGTGTAAAATCTGAAATGTCTGTCTGATAGAGCAAATATGTCAATGTTTAATTCATTAAACGAGGATTGTTCATGTCAAACCGGGACTTTTGATTGTGCAGACTCACTGCGTGAACTCTTGTTATTTCTCTATATAATCCCCTGCTACACTAATGCACTTATCCCACTTATTTCACTAGTGCTTGAATACCAAGGTAGAATCAAGGTAGACCGTTTTTTCAGTACGCCAGAGCCATGATCAGACTGCCTGTCTGGCTCACGTCTGAAACACTGGCCTCCCAGGAACTCCTTTTATAGGCCGAACATGTGGAAATGGCTTGGAGCGAGGTCAGACTGTACGGGGGACGTGGAAATAACTCCCACCCGAGTTCCTGTAATGTGCAAGGGGTGCAAAATGATTGTGTGTACGGTTCACACAGACAGATGTGTCTCTCCTGCAAATTGGTCACAAGTCAATTATCAAGGATCAAACATCCTGCTCGCCCATCAAATCTAACGTCAGTTTTTATATTAGCTGAAATAATGCAGAAATGCTTGTTTAGGATTATCCAGCATGATTAGGTGATAGAGTAGGCAGTATAACTACAGTGTTATGATATTTCATATTGGACAGGCTGAAATGTTTGCTACATCCAATTGTACAGGACTATTATGATCAAGTCCTATTTCAGTTTGGACTGTGTGTGTTGTTTTAGACTTGTCACAAAGGACATTCTGTCTAATCTAAAGTATTACATAAAATAGTACACAGACATCAATCTATCATACACAGTCTGTCTGATCTAAAATATCAAAGAGTACATCAATGCAAATTTGACTTCATCTAGAATCAGTCTGTTCAAATAACATAACAATATAAATCAAATAACAGTACCAGTCTGTCTGATCTGAAAAAGTACATTAGCACTGATATCCCCAATCTGAGATACACTACAGACACTCCATAGGAACATGTCCAAAAAATATGCAGATTTATATTATTTGTTTTTCCACAGAAACTATCAGCTCTATTAGACGAGGTGAAAAGATCAAACCCAGCGAGTCGGTATCCCGGTTACCGAGTGGCTCTGCGTTACATGTAACAGCGCAGGTTACACCATGATTAATCAACTGCTGAGTGTTCAAGAGTTAAAGTGTCTGACATCAGTATAATCTATCACCCATTTCACATTCCTCTCTTGTGTTTCATTACACTTCAGTGGCTTCAACTGCAACACCTGCGCAGCTTCGCTGAAATCTCCATCGTTTCTATTTCAGATTAAACTATTACTGAACTGAACAATCTGTTTATTTGCAAATGCAACCATCGGGTGTTAAATAACCATTTTAATTGTTATTGTTAAATGAAAAATTATTTAAATAAATGAAAGAAAGAAAGAATTAAATAAATAATAAATAATTAAAAATTAAATAAATTATTGTTTCATTCCATCTTAAATGAAAAATAAAAAAAATAGAATTAAATATTAGAGATAAAAAATGACATGATTTTTTAAAAAAATCATTGAAAGAAAGAAGCTAAAATGAGACAAACATGAATAAAGACATAGAAAACAACAAAATATTTAATTCAAGTTATTAATAAAAAAAACATACATTTAAACAAACAAGCAAACAAACTATTTAGCAAATTTTGCAGTTTAAAATAAAAAAAAGTTTTTATATTTAAAAATATATACAGTATGTTTTATACAGTCAGTATTATCTTTTTATAAATATTTTTTTTTTTTTTGTATTATTGTTATTTGTTTCGCCCCTCTTTTTGTGTTGACAGAAATGTTGGAGTTGGCAAGTAAAAAAAAAAAAAAAACACGAACAAATAAATATCCTGTTAATGGTGTGGATAACATTTAGGTGATTTGAATATTAAATATTATTTTTTATACCTCTAAAACAGGAAAGGGTTAAATCTAGTTAACCCAGAAATAGGGATGTGGAACATCATCACCGCTTACAAATCAGGCATCTTGGCCTTTTCCACCTAAGCCACACTATAGTACACCTTTGATTCATTCATGACCGGCCCACGCAGTGTGTGTCAGTGCGATGTCAGTAAACCTGATCTGAGTAGGTGATAAAGCAGAAGGAGAGAATGCAGTTGGTGAGGAAGCGGCACGAATCTACAGTAAATGCACCGGGTTGTTGGTGACACGGCTATAACGCGACACTCCGGCACAGCGCGGTTGGCGTACACTTCGTACCGCACTGACCCACGCACAGCATCGAGCACAGACCTGAAACATGACTGCGTGTGTTTCGGTATCACGCACCATCAGATGCTATCAAACAGGATGTGAACAAACGGCTCGTGATGTGATTTGGAGAAAGAGGAAAGAAGAAAATGCATTGTCAGGCACTGGTTTCTTTCTTTCTTTTTTTTTTTTTTGCATATCCGTGTTACGGTTTAGACCACAGCACAGTTCTCCGTTCGTTCTGGTTGAAGTGATGATTCATTTCCTAGAACTCTGAAAGTAATTCATGTGAATCTGATTGGATAATCAGCCACTGGAAGCCAAAAGATGAACCGCCGGCGGTAACGGTGAACACACCGAGTGAGCTGGATTGTATGCGATCTCCTGGTGGTGCTACAACTGATCTAATTTCCCTACATGTACTGCTTCCCCTAGTCTTGTTTATGCAATGCGGGGCCGCCATAAAGGGCCCGGAAGCTGCTTAATATAAGCGTGTGTTTTAGGTCAAATCCAGCACAGAGCAGCAGTTTTTACTACAGCGCCGTGAGCAGCGTCTGCGCTTCCTGCTAAACAATGCAGTGACCAAAAGCTCCTTATGTCTATGTGTGTGTGTGTGTGTGTGTGTGTGCATGTACATATGTGTATGTGTGTGAGAGAGATAGAGAGATGTATAGAGAGACGAGCACAGAGAAAGGCAGTGTGTGTAGACTCACAGACCCATTGTGGGGCCTCGGAAGTGACAGCCGTGGTAGAGTAATGAACTCTCCATGACCTCATCATACACTGTAATAAAACTGTTTAGTTTATGGCCGCGTGCTTTATAAACTAATTAAACCGCAGATTTAATTAAGCGCTTCATGTCTGACTTAATACTCATAAATTAAGATAAATTTGATTACCAACATGTCTAGGATAGTTTTTTCATCTTTGATCATCAGGGATCATGGAAAAATAAAGAGATGTGTGTACAGTATATATGGAAGGCATTTGTAAAAAGTGATATAACCTGAATAAATGTTAAACACGAACATTTTATCAGCCGGAGAATTCTGCCACATTGAGAGCAAATGAAAAGCCTAAAGGGCAAAAAGGACAAAACACAACCGAGCAAACAGCTCAAGAGGAGAGGAGAGGAAACGAACATGAGAAATGAAATAGGGATGAATTCGGAGCGTGAAGGGAAATAAACAGATATTTTTTTATGATTTACAGTCAGTTAATCAGTCGGTAAACAAACAGACAAACAAAAGACAAACAAATAAATGTTAAAGAAAACAAGGCCAAAAATACAGCATTGAAAAGCAAGCGACCAAAAAGCAAACAAACAAACAGGCAAATTCTGAATTTAACAAGCAACCAACAAAACTAACTAACTAACTAATTAACTAACTAACTGAGACATATTCAAGAAAACAAGGCCAAAAAGATAGCATTGAAAGCGAGTAAACAAGCAAATAATAAAACAAACAAATAAAGAAATTTTAAAAAATGTGTTAAAGAAAACGAAGCCAAAAACAAAGCATGCAAACCAAGGAAACAAAAAAACTAACAAACAAACAAATCAAGATATTTAAAACCCATGACATATGTAGCAAAAATGAGACATTCCTTTTTAAGAACAAAAGTATAACCAGCAGACTAACAAGCAACAAACAAAGGAAAAACAAACAAACAAAACAGAGAAACATATTTAAAAACAGAAAGTATATATATTTACACCAAAGTAAGAGTTGTTTAAAACAAACAAACATATAAACAAAGAAGGACACCAAACATTGTATTAATTTCTGTTTTATTCAGATGTATTATTATTATTATTATCATTCTTATAATTATTATTATTATTATAATATTATATATTATAATTAGCTTCTTCGGATTGCGTGGGCATTTTGTGAAACTTAATGTTAGAGTTACAGACGGGGTCTGTAAAAAAGGTTTTAAAAAAGTGTTTTATTTAAAAAAAGTAAGATTTAGGCAAATTGTTCCTACAAAAAAAAACCAACATCTTTTTTTTTTTTTTGCTTGTATGGATTTGCTCGTATAAACACAGTTAATTAATTTGAATCATCAAAAACAGTGGACTGAATTCACTGAAAAAGAGAAAGAGAAGACGAGAAACAGATTTTTGTAATTTGTTAATGATTTGTTTTTTTGTCATTTAAAATATAAAACACACACACATGCACACTGAGAGGCCGACGTGGACGACTACACATTGCACATTGTTATCAGTAGTTTTTTTTTTTTTTTTTTTTAGTTTGTTTGTGATCAGATAAGAGCGGAAGTCAGGGAGATGGATACATCTTGGCCTTACTGAGGGGACGGATGTTCGTTAGTCAGGCCACTTTTTTCTTAGAAACCTTCAGAGGCCCATAAACCAAGCCTGTGTGTGTGTGTGTGTGTGTGTGTGTGTGTGTGTGTGTGTGTTTGTGTGTGAGAGTGTGATAAAAAGTGTGTATGCACGTGAACAGGTGGCTTCTGTCTAAGCCGAATTGAACATAGAGGACACGGTGGCTCTCACAGGTGTGTTAAGTGGTCAGGAACTGCTAACTGTTAGGATGCAGTATTCACCTGATGTGTGTGTGTGTGTGTGTGTGTGTGTGTTTTACCTCTTTTAACAAAATGTCCTAAGGAGTTTTATTTCTCTTATAGACCTTTTTCACCATGACATCAGTCACAATGGCGGAAGCACCAGTAACTGACGTTAAACTGCTGTGTATTTTTATTAATAATTATAGTCAAGGTTTATTTATTAAGGAGCCAAAAAAAATACATCTACAGAAACATTACCTGATGATCACCTGATGACCTACTGGATTATTTAATGCTTTGTCACTTAGATGAGAGAGTGATGTAGATGATGATTATTTGCATGTGCAGTATGTTGAGATGAACCTGTGGTTAGCACTGTCGCCTCGCACCTTACGTTATAAGTTACATCCCATTTGTGTCCCATTTACGTCCAGAAGTGAGCAGGACCGCGGCAGACAGAGGTCAAGAGCAAAAGGTCAAGCGCAAAAGGTCAATACCACAGCAGTTTGAGTGTTTTCTGGTTACATTCAATAATATTGTTGAGCATTTGCAAATCGGGTTGGCTTCAAAGTTACAAATCCTTTACACCGGAGACTCCTTCCACAAACCCTAAACAAACTTACCAGCTCCTTATAGAAAAGACGTTCTCGCCTCTCGACCCGACCAAACGCGAGAGCACGTTCCATGCTGCTGTGTTCTCTACACTCCAGCCCCAGAATCTTTAGGGGGCTACGTGAGTTACGATAACGTCTGCGCGCACGAGACTGCAGGAACAATGCTGGACACACTCACTGACTGACATTCCAGGCCACAATTACAGAAACGAACCAGACGGTCCTGTCCCAAACACCTACCCATGGAGAAACAATGGCCTGGTCTGTCCGTGTACAAGGGCACCTCTCAGGGCTGGCCTCGTCACCCTGCGCTGTTCTCCATGAAGAGTGTTTAGATTGTGTTATTAAAGTGAATTGAATAAATCGTGAAGACATTGCCACTTGTTCTGCGTGTAATGAGATGATCATGATGTGAGAGACGAAGGCAGAATGTGGTCATGTGCTTCTGAATGGGGAGCAGAGAGTGTTTCATTTATGACCATTGTTTGAGTAAGCGAGAGTGATGTAGTCAGATTTTTGTTCCTTTTTTTTTTTTTTTTTTTTAATACAAGACAGTTATTAAAGGTATGCACAAATTCCAAACCCTGCTCCAAAACCATGACCTCACCATGACCTTTGTGGCTTTTCAGGTACAACCAGCTCGTCTGCAGATCCAGGAGCCATGAGATCCTGTCCACACTTTACCTCTCTGTGACTCAACTAAACATTTCCTGCTAAACACTTTTTTTTTTTATTTAAACACCGCTGATAGGTTTCTGTACATTTTAGTTGAGAAGGCCTAAATGTTTTTTGTTTCCTTCTTTCCTTTTTTTTATCAAGGTAATGCTCTTTTGTTAATTGGTTCACCTCCAGCTATCTTTTTTATGTTATGTATATAATTTCTTTTTTTAAAGTTCAGGGCTTTTTCCCACATTTTGTGCATTAAAGAATTGAGACAGTGTTGGTAACTTGACAATATTGAAGAAAATAGTTATTTTATTTGATTTGTGTTCATAATCTGGATTTCTATGAACAAATCTATATCTGAATATGGTGCAATTCTCTGTTTAAATGTTGTGTCTTGAATATTAGTACTATTTCCTAAATTCTAAGGGGGAGTAAAGTTGCTAAAAATAGTGACCAGCAGTGAACGTTAAAACTAAATTTGGATTTACTTGGTTAAAAACTTTTTCAAAGGAGTCAACAGAGTAAAACCAGTTCCTCACAGGAGCAGAAGAATCACATGGCTGTTTATTTTAAGGCTTTGTTCAGATACGCTGCTCAAAGACCAACATGAACATTTTAAACTGACCAAGTCAAATCAGATTTGTCGGATTAGTCTGTTGTCCTTCTGCCATAATTGGGGTTAGGGTTAGTGAGGGTGCGACGGTTCAAGTTGCCGTTCTGAAGGTTAGTGGCTCAAGCCGCAGCCCCACAAAGCTTGTGAAGGCTTGCGTGACCCTGTACTCGGAGCTCAACTTCCTAACAAGCTGGGAAATGTTTAGAAAACCTTACTGTGCTGTAATATACTGTAGATGTAACAAATCTGTTCTACCTGCGGAATCGGCCCAGGGTTTAAATTGTGAGGAATTAGAGGAAAGTCGTGTGTCTGATTTCTCGCATCAGATTCACATTACATATTAAATATACACAAGGCACGTCATAGGTTTTGCACAAATTCCTCAGGAAATGCACGAATCGTTTGTCTGTTTTAAGAGAAACTGCAGAAAATAGTAGTAAAAAAACATATGATTTAAAGTTCTGCTCTGTCTTATAATTTTATTTGTATAATGGCCAATGCCACAAAACAGTTTTTCAGAAACAGATTAAAGTAGATCAGATTCAACTTCATTGTCATTGTGTGTAAAAAGCCAATGAAATGCAGTTGGCATCTAACCAGAAGTGCATATTTGGCCTGTTCACAATAAATATTCTACAGGGGTGTGAGTGTCCTAATTATATGAAATATATTAATTAATTCTACAGTATATCTAATTTTTAAATGTGTAAAACCTACCATATCTTTCCTGTTAATTGTGATTTGCGCTAAAATAATAAAAAAGTAAACGCCAAATTCCTTCCGAAAAGACACTGGATGGATGTATGGATGAATGGATGAATGGATGGATGGATGGATGGATGGAT
>JAOVVA010000037.1:35629543-35642168 GCA_028565275.1 Leiocassis micropogon
GCTATAACATAATGAATTTTATGATGAAGGCCTAATATGAGCTTCCCCTGTTTCAAAAGCTAGCAGCCGCCACTGAGCGCAACGAGGCACAATTTAGCTCAGGCCATGTCATGACTACTGTGTTTACTGTCTCTCATTTATTCTCTATAACGTTTAACCTGTACAGGATCGTGAGAATCCTGGAGCCTATCTCAGGGAACTCTGGGCATGAGGTGGGGTACACCCTGTACAAGGTGCCTATCCATCACGTGGCACAAGTACAAGTACGCACACACAACAGGCAATTTGGAAATGGAAGTTAGACTAAACTGCATGTCTTTGGACTATTGGAGGAAACTGGGTCAGTGTCAGTCTAAAACTGTTTTACATATAAATAGAAGTTATTTACTGTATTTACTGTTATGTTATTTTCTTTTATATTTTTTATTATTATCTATTATGTAATATCTTATTATACTTTATATCTAGGATTTCTCCTAAGGATAAGGATTATTTTAAAAAGTCATTAAATTGAAGAATGACCTCGAAGTCACTCTTTTTTTTTTTTTTTTGCTTTGTTTACTAAATAGAAAATAAAATAAAAATCCTACACAAAAAAATTGATGAAACAAAAGCAAGGTTATGTACTGTTATTACTGTAACACTAGTTATGCACTAGTTCTGTGCATTAGTGTCTTATTTTATAATCCTTAATAAGATTACATAATTACAAAGAGCTAATATCTGTTGTAAATTCAAATGAATAATTATAACCTTGAACACAATTCCTTTTATGAATGGATTTGCCATGACAAGACCGTATTCATCATTCATAGATGTGAACCTCTTGCAAAACGGAACTGAAGAAATGCAACATTTATGCTAATTCTGTAACGTTTATAGCTAACCTTTGTTCAAAGTACAATAGCTGACTTGTGGTTGTCCTGAACGACTTTCCGTATCACTCCTCCACTCGCGTCTCTCACAAACAAACTGAAAAGTACACACTTCTTTGCAGCACGTCTGCGCTACGCGTACATCCAGGAGAGGCGTGTGTACTTGCCACACATGCACATGTTTTTGTTGGAGGTAGCCGTGGGCCCATTTGGCTGCAGTTCGCCCGCCCTGGCACACTCACAGTCACAAATGATTAATTAACACGTCTCCTCCTGAGCAGTCGACGTGGGCTCGAGCCGGCATGGCTGAGCTCTCCAACTTAACAAGAACACCTCTGGAGAAGCTTAAGCACCGCTTTTCAACTCGGGGAGTTTTATGGCGTTTGTGCTCTGAGGCTTTACAGCGTTTGTTAAGTTAGTAATCAAATTGTTAGCAGGAGCACTATATTAAAAAAAAAAAAAGAGTTATTGCATTTGCCTGATGGGTTCAAATGTAGTAATGATACGCCGTAGCAAAGCCAATGATTCAAAACCATGTCATCTTGTTTAATCAGTACAGTCATTCATCCCTGTGAGATTTCTGTTGAAGCCAAAGTTGCTGCCTGCTATTATAAACTTCTGCATATGGACATAAACTGGGCCATGTCATCACCCTTAAATTGTCTCTGGAAGTCCCCTTACTAAATGTTTCTGTGTGGTTTTTATTATATATATTTATATATTTTTTTCTTAAACAAAAATTGGTCAGCCTGATCTGATAGTTATGTCTCCATGTGTTTTAGATTCTCTGGAAAAAAAAAATAAACCCTTGAGGTCTGGCGATCGGCTTGAGTCGATTAGACGCCATTTGCGGCTTGAACGCTTAGACGTTATAAATCGATTTGTTGTGATAGGAGAATAAATAAGATATGATTTTTGAATCCTGCATGGCAGTCATGAGCTTATCGATGGGAAGATGGTGTCCGATCAGATATCTAACACACTTACACTTTGGATTTTACAGAATAGTCATAAAAGCTGTGAATAATGTCTTTAATCTTTAACCTCATCTCAGCCTCAAACTGGGCCAGTGACTTCTCCATCACACGGCATTTGCATACCTTATCTATACATTTTTTTTAACATCAATTTTTTTCTAAAGTAAGAATGTGACTCAACCAACTTTTTGTCTACGTTTGTCAACCTGTTTTGTCTTATTTTCTGTGTTTCCATTCCAACTTTTTTCCATCTAATAAGATTTAATAATTTTCCCAACAAGCATTTATTTTCAAACGTTTCATTGACCATAGGAATGTTTTACTGAACAATTACTAGAACTTTGACTTCATTTAAAATTATGACCAATGCATAATTTTTTTTACCATGCATTATATAAACTTGAATATATTTTCTTAAAGAATTTGTCAGTTTTAGTATACTGTACATACATTATATCAGTAAGAAAAAAAAGTTTACATAACATTTTGGTATTTAAAATATTAATGAACTTTGCTTAACATTCGATAACTGCAACATTTCCCATTGCATAATATACAAGGGGTGTTAAAGTCAAACCGGGGCTCGTGATGAAATTTCTGCTGAATCAAGGCGTAAAAGCGACTGACATTTACAGAAGACGTCAAGCACAGCACGGTGATGAGACTCTCAGCTGCAGTAAAACATCTCAGTGATGCCAACCTTTGAAAAAAGGCCGTACGTCTGTGGATGTTCCTGGTCAAGGTGTCTCGGAGCCCACTGCAGTCGTTCCCGTGAACATTCAGCGAGTGGAACGTCTGGTTCTTGAAAACCGATGGATAACTTGTGGAGACGCAGAAGACACGCATCTGTCTGTGTGAACTGTACACATAGTCATTCCCCAACACCACTTGCACATTACAGGAACTCGGCTGGGAGTTATTGCCACATCCCCCGTACGGTCCTGACCCTGTTCCACAATATTCTGTAACATTCTACTATTTAACATGACAGACACATTGTTTAAACATTCTCCTGTTGCTCATTTAGATCTCTTTATCTTGTCTATACAATATCATAAAAAAAAAATTTAAATTATTTTAAAAAATGTATGAGTTTAATTTTAACTCAACTTTGCCTTGAGTTTGTTGAAAAAAAAAAGCAATTTTTTTTTTTTATATATATATATATATATATAGTGTGTCTAAAGCGAGAGATTTGCAGCATGGAAAGACTTTAACACTCATCTCAGGCTTCACCGGCTCACGACAGTAAAAATACCCACCACGACTGAACGGTTATGAGTGCTGTGTATAGGAAGTCCATGAACTGGCCATAAAAGCGACGGTCCTGCAGGAGCAACACTTTCAGGATCTAAAGCGCTTTAATGGGCCTTCAGCCTGCTGGGTCACGCCTGACTGGCACGACTTCTTTTATCCGCGGCCAAGTGCCGTTACCCCACAACATGTTTCGACTGATCGCACACGGGGCGCCTCTGGGAGGGCCGTTTATGGAAGAGAACATAAAAGTAAACAAGGAGGCAAGCACATCCTTATCTGACCTACAGCTTGCTGGTACGGCCAGAGGGGGAAAGCGTTCTGCACAAACCTCACACTACGCTCAGGACGAGACTCTGGAGCCCCTGGGGTTATGGTGATTTTTTGTCTCCTCAAACTGCCAAGACGAAACTGCCAGTGTCTTAATGATACTAAATGTGAGAAAGCAAACTGTGGCACTGCAGGGTGTGTGTGGGTGTGTGTTAATGGTTTTGCTCTGCCTCATAACTCTCGGTTCCCTGGTTTGATTCTGAGCTCCTGTTTGGTGTTCCACATGTGTCTTTGAGGTTCTTCAGGTTTCCTGAGACCTCCCATGCACATGTCAGAAGTAGACCGAGTACGGTATAAGGTGTGTGTGTGTGTGTGTGTGTGGTGGAACTGAAACGGACAAAAAGATTGTGAACATTTAACGCATTAATGCATGTGATTAATCTATCAATTTTAATACATTACTATTTTTAAACGCAAATTAATCATATGACCAAGTTTGACCCTAGTGGCTTCCCATAATTGCAGTGTGGTTACCCAGATAATAAGAGGAAACATCACCAGGTGTGCTGAACAGCAAGTTTCATTATAAAAAGCTTCTAGATTGAAGTTTGGACAAAGCCAAAGTTGTGTGCTCGCGCTGCCTTCAAGGGGAACGATTTTTACAAGAATACGTTAACTGTAAGATGTGGGAGCGGTGGCTCAGATGGCTAAGGCTCTAGGCTTTTGATTTTCGGATCTTAGGATCTGGATTCGAGCCCCGGCATTGGTGGGTTGCCAGACCCCAGACTAGCCAGCCACTGCAGTGCTGGTCCTATTTGAGAGATTTAACATTAACATTTGCTAAATATTAATGTTAATCTGATTCCTCTAACCAGTTTGTCATGCATTTCTTTATTCCAACATTGCATGTTTATAATACAAATAATTTTGAGTATTTTAAAATTGTAATTTATCATGATTAATCACATATGAATGACTAGATTCAAAAAAATAATAATGAATCAATTGACAGCACTAGTTAATAAATGTATACTGTATACGGTATAACACAGACACACACAGTGTAAACAGAATCAGAACTAAAGGTCACTATTGTAAATGAAGAAGAGATCAACGAGGCCATCTTGGATCAAGATGACAACGTAATATGCATCATAAAGTCATACACTCATGCATATGACTCAAGTGTCTGGTCTATCTACAGACATTTTATACACCTATAGTCTATCTCGGTCAGGATCAGGGAAGATCAAACCTTATAAATCTTAAATATCTTACTGTTCACACACACACACACAGGAAGTAGGAAACACAACATCATTCCTCTACACTAGACACAGGCAGGTGAGCTGGGTTTCTTCTCCAGCTTGGCTCCATGTTCTCCAGTGCGTATCCTTGTAAATTTGAAGTTTCTCTTGTCGAACGTCCAAAGCACATTGACGCTCGCCAGGAGGCTTCGTTAATTTCCCCTGCAGGTTTTTTTTTTTTTTTGTCGTTACAAATGAGGATGACGTTATACAGCAAGTGACATTTTCCTTGTCCTTTCTAAACTGCATGTGTGTTTCATGTGTATGTGCTCTTTCTACAATATTTAATTTGAAAAGATTTCAATTCGCATGGAATCTAACTCTGAGCCATGCCGAGCAGTTTTTCTGCGTCACTGCGAACACCGAGAAAGCTGTGTTGTAATAAATAGAAAGTGAGAGCGGGGGATTACATTCCCCAATCACACCTTAACCCACCACTGAAACTTCTGCAGAACCCTGACCGACTTCAGCTTGCTTTACACGTCTGTAATATCTTAGACTGACGAACTCGTTTCCTTTGAAACACAGTGTGTTCTTCTGAAACAGCTCCGTCCAACACGGCCTTCTCTCTTTATTTCTTTAACACCTCTGCACCAGAAGCTTAAGAGTTCAGTTTCAGTCTTGATCTGTTTATTAGTATAAAAAAATAAAATAAAAAAAAAAGATGCTAAGCAGTGTGGCTCACTGTGGCTTAGCAGCGGATGCTTGAGTCTCTTTCTCTTTTCAATCACTTCCTTCCACAGGAAGTCCCTCCAGCCAATCAGCTCTGCCGATCCTGCTAGTGCGATATGGAGTCAGCTTTTGAGCTTTCTCATTTCTGTACAGGGCCAAGATAAGACACACGGCCTACTTTAGGTCAGATCACCATGACTCGATACTTTTTTTTTTCTTAACAGAGAACTGTATGTGCCTTGCACAAATTGCAAATCGTACAGGAAGAAGACAACAGCGACAGTACATCAAAAAAAAAAGGGTAGCGGTTAGGATTAGAAAAAAAAAAAAAAAAAAACCTTGAGAGGAACTTACTGCACAGCCCTGATCTGAAATGCTACAGTAAACAAACCTTAAAATAAAAACAGGGTTATGTTTAGGATTTGGGTTTTAAAAAATGTATGTCGATGCCGGTGTACTGTGGTTGTTTATGGATTTGTCCTTTTCTAGCCTTTGGATTTACACAGAATTGTTCAAAATACTTATAAAGAGAAAACCTTTAGGACTACAGCAACTCTAAATATACACTTTTTATATCTGTGTTGATCAGGAAAGCATGTCAGGAACTCGGAACATGAAATCTAAAAGCGTTCTGGTTTCAGACATTTATGTGTGTATACAAAACAAACAACACTCCCCAGCTTTTTGTTTAAACAAGCCAATCAGACTTTCACTCTTTTGTGACCTCATATAAGAGCAGCCCCTCCCCTGACATGTTGCTCATCTGTGCTGTTCACAGCAGCGGAAAAGTGTTTGATTGGCTAATTGCACAAAACTGTTGCATGTATTGAGGCTTTAGAGAGTGAATTTATGAGTGGCTGGTATTCAGTGTGGCAGTGTGACATTAATAACACAAATGATAGAACTGGAATACTCGGTGGGACGAAGCAGAGAGCCACACGGTGCTAAGATTACTGCACGTTACAACGCCAAAACTGATGAAAAACATGCTGGCTGAGTGTAAAAATGAGTGAAACGACAGCATGTAATCCTCTTTCCCTCATAAATAATACATTTGCTTTGGGCAGCATATCAAACTTTCAACGTCTGGACAAGAGCTGGACGGGGATTTTAATTCAGGAGGCAAAAACATAGGAAGGGAAAACTGGCAGAGGCGGACACGGAGGAAGGGAGAAATGTAGAAACAAATAAAATAAGGCTGGACGAGAGGAAGTGAAAATGAGACAAATACGAGGCTGATGTAATGAGATATAAAGGACAAGATTGATTTATTTTATTTGAGTCTTGGCCATGCTCTAAAGGAGATGACCCTGACTTTCAGGTAATTATGAATTAATAATGATTAACTATCAATTCCATTACTGATTTATTAAATAGCTACAGTGGGTCATAATATAGCAAATCTTATATGCTGTCTTTCTTTTACTTTTAATTACAGTGATTGATAAAATATGCAAATAGAATATGGACATAATATAGAATAGTGTACAATATGTACAAGGAGAAACTCCCCAAATTTTGGCATCCTATTGTAAAATGCCATAATTGTTTGTTTGCTAATTTACTCATGTGATAGCTGTATGACTTTATTTTCAAATATTTTACTTAACTTGAAAGGGAAACATCTGAACACACAATAATTCTAAAATTCAACAAGTTCTAGTTACAAAGTGGGAGAGGAAAAAAAGCTAGCTAGCTAATAGTAACCATAATTCTTGTAATCATGAGTTTGTAACTCAAAACGTCAAACTTTAGGGCTAGTGGAAGAATTTAGATTTAGCTACCTAATGCATCTATGCAGATTTTGAACAAAAGTCATTATAAGTGAAAGTGATGTGCAGTAAGTTATATGCATAAATCTGGATCTTTGAAAAGGTATAAAAAGTTAGAGTTACGCATAATGATCAGTGACGCTTAATCGTTTTACTAGATCCTTTTTATACAAAGAAAGAAAAAAAAGTGAGATAAGACCTGAAGCAGTAATGAAAGCGACAGTAAGTCAGGTCTGATCTCCTCCTACCAGGGCCGTGGGAGCCGGGGCCAAAGATGCACAGGAAAAATGCCCCTTTTGAAAGTAAACAGATATGTAATTGAGAAAACAAGGAAGAAGTAGGCATGCGTGGCATGCGAGCATTCTGGGAATGCTGCAGTCGGAGGACAAAGGGAACACAGAGACGGCAGCGGGACTCTCACAGCCGAGAGGCCACCGAGCTGGACGCTCTCTCACACAGCAAGTGGGACAGAGGACACAGAATGCCTCCTTGTTGGCAGAGATCTCAGTGTATGGGTGTCGGGGGAAGGCAAATCAACATTCCCAGCGTCCATTAGGAATAAATTTTATTACGACGCCACTGCAGGTCAATGACATTTTAATCCAGGACTGGACTGTTTATGATGCCAACAGGGTCGAGGTGACTAATCGCAATGCAGTCAATACATCTGAAAACGGTTTTCTATTGACATTTGAAGTACAGTATAATAACTCAAATGTTCTTCATGCTGTACTTTGTTTAAGGAGTGCATCTTGTGAAAGCTGTATTATTTATTATACAATAAATGATATAGGATATGCTTGTTAAACAATAAATTTAAATATATTTTTGGAAAGTATTATTAATTAATTAATTAATTTTTTTATATATGTATTTGCAAACTTAATTGATTATTTGTTTATATTAAAAATAAATATATTTAATATTTAAAATAAATTATAAAAATCAGTAGAGTCCAATAACGCCTTGTGCATTGAATTTTAAGAATTTTTTAGAATTGTGTTCAATTTTTTTTTTTTATCTCATTGATTACTGCAAAAATAATGAACAAACAAATACATAAATAATCACAGGATGTTTTTGTTTTTTATCTATTTAGATTACCAGTTTTCTAAATAGGTTTCACTGAAAGTTTTTTTTTTTTTTCCCAGGAAATGAAACCGACATAGGAAAGGGTGAGTAAGTCAGAGTAAGTCAGAAAAGAAGTACTTAATGTAAAACCTAGAAAAATATTCTTAATGCTATTTCTTCTTTCCCATAACCAATCTTTCAAATTCTACTGTGCTAAAACATACATACTAAAGGTCATATGAAATAACGAGCCCTGAACGATCAGAACAAAACCTTCCACGTTACCTCGAGCTCTCTCTCCCTATCACACTGTCACCAGTCTTTTTAATCAGTTTTTTTTTTTTCCTTTGCCGAGCATTTGTCAGTGTCCATCATTCGCATAGTTCTGGTGAAACTCCTGTCCAGTTTGGAACTCAATGTCAATGTCCGCTGACGTCTCCTCCACCTCCGTGTCAAACCCCTGCCGGCCCTCCATTAAACACTTTCTCATTAGTGCAGGATGGACTGATGAAGGGGTGCTAGTCATCACCATCAATCTACAGCTAGTCTGATGGGACCTGGCCTAAGACAATACAGTCAATTAGTCTCTCCCAGGGAAGACTGCTGAGATGGCCGACGTTCAGACACTTCTGCCTCGGCCGGCACATTTTGCCAGCAAACACCACAGACCTGAACTTCTACTCAGGTTGTCCACATGGTTTACTGTCGGTATCTATATCACTTCTTGCAATGTGAGTTTAGCTGGGAATTTGACTTTTCGACATGAGTTAATGGTGATCATAGGAGCTCAAAGGTTCATTTGGCAGCCACATTTCTGTTTCCAATGTGGTTCATAGGCTCCAGTGACTGGGAGTCCTGACCATGCTCTCTAGGTGGGTGGTGCGTACTCTCACTCTCCACTGTCAATCACAGTCTCTAGCACTCTTTGAGCTCATGTATAATGCTTTCCTTTGAGTGTATTGCACTGCGCTATGATGGCTCATGAGCAGCAGTTTGTATCTTGAAGGAAACACGTCTTAGCCTCGACCTTCCCTGACCGGTAGCTGTTATATGATGGCACCAGAGACACTCGAGGTCTCCCAAAGCACCTAAGACCAAGCCTTTTTTACAGCTAGACATAATAACATGAATAAATGTTTAATATCTGGTTACAAATGAGTGACTGTTATTATTAGATAATGAACGCTTTTCCTTACAGAGCTCTGTTATCCATCAGGTTTCAGATTGGTTTCTGTAATAAAAACAGATTATTTGGGTTCAGGTCAGGACACTGAGTTTTTCAGTCAGTCCTCCATAGGAGTGCGTTTCATGTTATTATCCTGCTGCGAAGTAAAACATCACTCACTGATACTTCCATTTGGTTGGAACTTACCCGTCAAGTTTTCCATATGATTTCAAAATTCATCTTGCTACGACTTTATTAGTAAAGACAAGCGGACAAATTTCATTGGCAGCTATACACGTCCTCCTACGATATAATGTCTCATAGCGGAGATGGAGTGCTTTGGAGTCTGAGCAGTACATTTCATCTTCCTGATAAAACTCTGGATGAGACTGGGTTTGGCAGAATGGATGCCAAACTGGATCCTGAAAGAACTGGTCTGGGTGCAGGCTTTCATTCCAACCAAACAGAAGTCACACCTGATAGTCTGCTGAAAAACCAGGATTGAATGAAAAAGTGGAATCAGGTTTGGCGTCTGCTTGGTTGGGATGGAAGCCTGCATCCACACCAGCCCTATCTCGATCCAGTTGGATGCCCCTGATCTACAAGTGTTTCCAAACTATATTCCAGCATTTTGTGTTTAGTTGTTAGAGTGTTTCCAGTGGAAGCCACCAGTGGTCATGTTGGTGTATTTGTGTCTCTAGAGAAGTCTTTCTGATTGGTCAGAGGGAGGTAATTAATTTTTAACAGCAGCTCTGATGCAGCAGAATCTGCAAATCACATTTTCATAGTTTATTCTAATACTTTATTTTTTTCTATAGTAACCCCTCATTCACATGAACATGCCAGATAAGTGGATAAGGTTTTTCAGTAAATACATGTTTATTTTACATTTATGGAATGAGTCTCCAGTATCAGCACTCCAGGGTGGTCAGTGGTATAGTTATGACATCTCCGAGACAGAGTTTACATTCTGTTGGTTCTCTCCACCCTGACTCTTTTTGAACTTTTGATTTCAAATTATTAAGTCTTGTGTTTTGGTTGGCCTTTTGCGATGGTGGTGGCTCAGGTGGTTGAGGCCCTTTGATCAGAGGGTCAGGGATTCAAGCCCCACCACTGCCAGGTTGCCACAGCCCATCCCCCCCCCCCCCCCCCTTCCCCAAATTGAGAGATGTGTGTATAAAAATAGCTGATTTGGTTTGGTTAATGCCACAGTTTTGTCAAATCCTCAAATTTCATTAAAGCTAAAAGTATTGACTGTCATTTCTTTGTTTCTTTTTTTCATTTTAAATCTTGAGTGTTTCATTTGAAATTCAATGTGGTGGTGTACAGGGGCCAAATGCCAAAAAACGTACCTTTTGTTCCAAAATGTATTGGCCTGGGTGTAGAATACTCAGCCACTGGAGAAACAGGGCATCCCCATTGCCAACCCCAAGCCTGGAGAAATGGGTGGGTTGTGGCAGGAACTGCATCCGGTGTAAAACCCATGCCAATAGCTTGTGGATCGAATAACCTGATGTGGTGACACAGAGACAGAGGGGGAAAAAAGTCAAAAGTAAGAAGAGTGCTTTTACAGTATTCTCTTTTTATATCAGTCTTAAAGAATGGTATTAAATCTGAAAAACCAAAAAAAAAATCCTCTAATCAATAGTTGTATGGATAAAAAGTGCCATTTGTTCTATACACTTTATTTAAATTAAACACCTCATTATGGCCTTTAACCTCATTCCAAATTTAGCCTTAGACTCTGAATGGCAAAACTGCAGCCTAGTTACTTTCAAACTGCTCCATAAGAGTGATCCATCTTTCCCCTTAGTGTGTTGTCAAAACAAAGGTCTTGTTGTAGAGCAAAAAATAGCATCTACAATAAATGTGGAGTTGAATCAGGGCAAATGGAGGCCCTGACGTAAATTATATGAAGTGTTGGTGAAATGGAAAGCAAAAAATAAAAATAAATCCAAGAAAAAGGGTATCGCAGTAGGAAGATCCTGTGGTTTGGATGTTGGTGCTAGGCTTCAGCGTGTAACCCAAAGTGACACCAGGCCCTAACGGCATTGTCAGGTGTTCATTCCAGACATGGAGTATCAATTCATGGCCATTTTTCTGTCAAGCAATAGTAGGAACACGGGCACGACTCCGTACCAACAGGCTGCCACACTTCACACAACCATACGGCCATTCCCAATGCCAACAGTGGCTTAGTTCCTAAAGAGTACTGAATAAAATTCTGGAACAACATGGAGAAGTGCTCGTATAATGCAAAGATGTATCAAGTCCGTAACATGGTGTCTCCAGAGGGCAAAAAATAGACTGTCTGTTTAAGCATCAATCAAGGTCCTGGGTTCAGTGTTGTGGGTGTTGAGAGAGGAATGTGTTCTTTTCCAGAAGAGGAAGACAAAATGAAAACCAGAACCAGACGTGATGCAGGAGTGCCGTTAAGGCCTGGTCTCTGAGTTCACTCACAGAAGTAGGTCAGGTCTTTAGTGTAGTGGTCTTGCATTCGGAGAGCAGAGGATTACTATGGAATGAATAACAGCCCTGGATGTTTGTACTGCACGAGAGGTGATGGGTAATTAATAAAATCAGCATGCCCTGCTGAAAAGAAAGTGATAACCATCAACAATAGTAAACTGAAGACAGTATTACTCAATAATTAAGAAATGGTTAAAACCCACAGTGTTGTGCTGTTGTTTAAACATTGGATGATATAATAATCTGAAGTTAAAAAACTGGAAAATCTCTGCAACTGTTGATGCTTTTAAAAACACAAGAATGATTGATGTTCCTGGAAACCTTCATATTTCTCGGGCTTTTCAGCATCATAAATTCTGTGATAATCATGGGATCCAAATGATGCCTCTCAGACCCCAGCTTGTGTCCAGAACGCAAGCTCACTACTGCACCAAGAGCCACAGGAGCCACAAGAGCCATTTCTGTGCTGTTTGTGCTGCTCTCCAGTCATCCTGCTGGCACTCACTGACTCACTGACTGACTGACTTGGGTGTTTGGAAAGCATGTTTTCAAATTTCTCTTTTAAGTGATCTTCCCATGTGACTGTCAAGTACTTCGGTGGACTCGGACAGCAGTAACGCGCCTGTCCCAAACTTACGCCGATGACTTCTGCAATGACCTTGAACTATTATCTCCCAGTGGCTTTAAACAGCTGCTTAGAAATTACGTATATATACACACTACCGTTTAAAAGTTTGGGGTGACTTTCTAACTCCATGATGGTTCCTGATTTTTATTTCTTTCTACATTGTAA
>JAOVVA010000037.1:35647940-35660482 GCA_028565275.1 Leiocassis micropogon
TAAGTCTCCATATGGATGCAAGTGAATACAGGACGCCGTCCTCCGAGACGATCTTTATTTAGGAATTCCTCGCCTTTTCGTCTTCCCGCGGTTGATGCGTCACTCGAGTGCATTATGATAAATTTGGCACAGGTGCCACCTCCTCTGAGGCAGGTGAGGATGGATGCGGTGCAGACGAAGGTGATCCATCAACAGCAAGGCCTGGGAATTCTCAAATCCGTTCCCGATGCGCGCCACGCCGAAGGCCCGTGCCAACGACCCCTTTCAGCGTGACACCACAGGAAATCAATGTCAAACCCTCAAGGTCGATGTAGTGTTGGAAAAGTGCTTAAGTCCTGATAGATGGAGCTCAGTTACAGAAACGTCAGGTGGAAAACGGACAGCGGGTTGCATGTGCAAAATCGGGTTTGATGCATCGAGCATTGTGCAAGTTAGATACTAGTGTGGCAGCACTAATTCAGAACATTCTGGTTAAAAAAATGCTAACTATAAAATTTGACCATTTGTTTAATTTGGGGCAAAAAATAAACTGTCTTAATGATTGGGGGAGGACAGGACAGGTAGGACTCTAGCACAATGGAAACCCTCAAGGTTCTGCTTTGGGCTCACTATTATTGTACATTTTATACTTTTTTCTTGTTTGTTTATGACTGTTTGTTTATGCATTAACATTTTTGTTTATGCAATAACATAATGCATTTTTCTTCTCTTTATAATAAGCCTTATAGCTCAGATATGGTAGCAAAATATTAACATATTTATATATAATTAAAAAATGTAATTTAATATTTCATTACCTAACAAATTTACTTCTGATTGAGAGTGTAGATGCAACCACTTTTCCGATCCCACATCTGAACCCAAGCTGAATAAATCCCCAAGAGTTCAGCTAACCTGAGGGGAATTGTTAGAATTAGATAGTGCTGTGTTAATTAAATACTTAAGCATTGGACTGTACTGTATCTGCAAGATGATGATGCGGATGCAATCTTGTTAATCCCTCCTGGTTTATAATTAGGTCCATGCCTTATTGGACAAACGATTAGTCACCAGTGAGTTAGTGCTGAGAACAATTTGTATTTCACTTCACAAATCTGCACAGCAACCATAGAGGAAAAGGTTGTTCCCGGATGAATGGATGATATTACGCTACATTAGTGCTCTGATAGATTTACGACTTGTCTGTGTCCGTACCACTGACATTCTAATAGAGGCCTTCGTATCAATAAATGACTGATATAATGTGATATTCACTTTTCGTCAGAGAGGAGCCATCGTTGTGCTTCTTTTTAGTCCTTTTTTCTTTTTTTATGACTTGTGTCTGTGTGCATAAGGATGCCGTGAATAAGGGCTCTCATTTGGGAGAATTAGTGGGCTGGCCTCGGCTTTGGCAGCTGCCGGAGAGCGCGGCCGCAGAGCCAGCGAGGCTCCTGTTTCTTTTTCCGACCTCCACTTCTTCAGGCGACCCGCTAGTGCGTCACATCGGCATCGAGTTGCTAGCCTGGAGCTTAATTACAGCCGCGATCGCTGAGCAGTAGGGTCAATGAGAACGCCTGATGGCCTTATCACCAAGACTGAACTATTTTAGTCATATTCTTGGGCACTTTCTATACTTCCAAAAAACCACCCACTGCAGTTCAATTTGTGACCTACTCATGGAAGTAGGTGCAGCAGACAGCCAGAAGGGTGTGAGTTTAAATTGCGAGCTCAAATGGGTCTTCAGGCCTCTTACATGATGGTTTTGTATGAATAAAACCATCTCATCAATTCAAATTAATTTCATTTATTTTTAACTGAGATGCTTTCAATATCCCGATGAATTACAGCGTGATCGGTGTGGGGTGGTTCTGGATTTTCCATAAGACTCCACCCGCAAAAACATTACAATATGCTCTTTGTTGCAAATAAACTCTTCTCATCTATAGACCCCTCTGCCATCTATTGATTATCCACAGCTCATTCATAGAGACTTGTACAGCAGATGCTCCACATGGATGCATAAATGATGAAGTGGTAAAGATGGCACGGTGGTTAGCACTTATGGCCTTGCACCTCTACCATGGAGCTCAAATACCGTCTTCGGTTTTGTGTGTGTGTGTGTGTGTGTGTGTGGAGTTTTTCCTGTTCACCTCATGCTTGATAGGTTTCCTCTGGGTACTCTGGTTTTCTCCCACAGTCCAAAAACAAGCAGATTGTTTTTTTCCAAATTTCCCATTATTGTTAGTAGCGTTAGCAGTTCTTGTTCCCTTGTCCATGATGTACCCTGCCTAGTGCCCTGAGTCCCTTGGGATATTCTCCAGGCCTCTCTAGGTGAGTGAATTGGTGAAAGAGGCATTTATGTAAGGAGTGTCCAGTGTCAGGACTTTGTAAGAGTCAGATATTTCAGACATTTCAGGATATTTCTGTAGTTTCTCAGTAACAAGCTGCTTGTTTTGTTTATGGTTGCTATTGCATAAGTGAGAACAGGAATTGCACGGTACCAGAACACCGGTGCGGTTTCACAACATAGATAAAAAAGAGAAAAAAAAAACATGTAATGACTGAAAAATCGATCAGCTTTGAAGTGGTAACCGTAGCTCTGTTTTATTACACCACCGTGTCATTGATTATTGTCCTGTAACGGCATGACATGGATAATTTTCCTGCATGCTCCAAGTCTCAATAGTTCAGAGTCACTTCAGAATAAGAAGTGGAAATTTCGAACGATGAAGAGAAATATTTAGCCTCTGAGAAACAAAAGTGTGTTGTACTTTTATTAATTCAGTTTAACTTTGTGAACTTCCTGTTTGGAGCGTAAGCTTTTCTCTTTAACTGAGTACAAGTGTGTGTGTGTGTGTGTGTGTGTACGCTCACACTTTTAACTGCATATTATTATGTAGTTGTGTCTTTCTTCACAAATTCAGAAGAAAATAAATAACAAGTCCTGACCTCAGAAACTCCACGTTTGGTGAAGTCACTTACCATACAGCAGGATGTATGCAGTCGTGCGTACGCACACACACACACAGACGCAGGCACACGGATACACACAGACACGTGCATGTTGTCACACTTACAATAAACGGTTTCTGTGGTTTTTTTTAAGACAAAGATGACTGGCTGGTGAGCCGTGGTTTTCATCAGGCTGCTCGGAGCGAGTTAATGCTCTCATCAGCAGGGTCTTTTTCACTTTAGATTTCTTCCGAGTGTGTATCTTCGCTTTTTTTTTTTTTTTATTTACTAGCATTCCTGACCACATTGAAAGTACCTTGCGGGCTTTATGTGGTGGCAATTAAAGATCCCACAGCTCTGGCAGGATGTGAGCGATTCGAATGTAAGCGGTTTCGATTGCCAAACAATGGCAGACGATTCGAGGAACTTCCCAGATCTTAGGAGTAGATTTTCTTTTCTCGCGAAAATTTAGCTTATTCACAAGGTGAATAATTTTCAGATTTTATTCCACCATACTGATTCTAACAGCTGCATTTTATAAGATAAGCATGTGTAATCTAACAATCATCTGATTACCTGGCATATTTAATGTGATGTTAGCTTCATATGTAGGAAATAAAAAGTCAGAGCTGTGTCACTATAAAAAAAAAAATCAGCATCTGAGTGGCGTGATGAAGCAAAGGCAATGTTTCCCCCGGAACAGCATGTCAGCATTAAAATGTTTTATTCTTCTGATACCCAATACAATTTGCTAAGACTAAGAGTTACTAAAAATTACTTTAGCAAAAAAAATAATTGTTTGTAAAAATTTTGTTACATAAAAAACAAGTTAGTTCCTGTTCTCACTTCTGTTATAGCAGCTATAAATGTTTATACTTTCACCAGCATCTGAGGTAGCTCGTCATGTTACTGAGAAAGCCATAAGTCAAAAGAAAATCTCCTTCATCGTTACGTCAGAAAACCTGGTTACATCCGCCTGCCCTGGTACTGGAGACTCCTTCCATCAATGTTAAATATACTTACAGTACATTTACATTCACATTCACCATATCAGCAGGATTTCTTAATTTGTCTTCATCCATCCATCCTTCTAGGAACCTCTGTAGTCCAACGGTGACCATTGTATTTATTCCCATTTTTACAACTGTGTTAGCACCTCCGGGCAACATTTACACACACATTTAATACACACTAAAGGCAATGTGGGAACGCCAATTAGTCTAATCTGCATGTCTTTGAAATGTGCCAGGCAACTAAAGTACCCGGAGGAAACCCACCAAGCACATAGAGATCATTCAAACTCCATGTACACAGACCCCGAGGCGGGAATCGACCCCGGATCCTGGAGGTGCGTGATGACAGCGCTAACCACAAAAGCTATCATGCCGCCTAACTTTGAGATACAAAATGCTCATCTATGAAAAATCTTAGCGACTTTAAATTTGAAAAACCTTAGTTATATTTACATAGCTGCTAATTACAGTAGCAATGTGCTTAGCTAAAAAATATAGCTACGAAAATTCTTAGCTGTTTTGCTTAGCTGATCTACTCAACTACAAAAACAAGTTAGTAAATGCTTCATGTAACCAACACATGGAATTTCTCTGAATAGAAAAAAAAAAAGGAGGTAACGAAAAAACATCTGTACATCATGATGGTCTCTTCATCCCCGAACCAGGACGTGGCATCACACCAACATGGCCTCTCACAGTGTCAAGAGTAAACCAAGGAGCACGCCTATTGTGACCTCATATATGGAGACACCCCGTCCCCGGCTTATTGCTCTGCTCAGCTGAGGAGTGTTAGCATACAGTCTTTAGAGTTAGCCCTGTGTTAACTTGTTAAAAAAAAATAAAAATACAGAATGGGGCCGTTTAAATGGGATCCACTACATACAGTATAAACCAAGACATATGTGCTTGTCTCATCTTTCGCATTAACTCTACAGTACACTGGTTTTAAGGGTGAGAGGGGGAAGGTGATAAACATCATTCTCTTCCTGTCAGAAATTTCACAGAAGATATGTGTATGAACGCGTATTTCAAAGAGTTTATACAGTATGACGTCTACAGTAGATGGAAGAAGATAAGGGTTGATTTTGCCCGGTAACTGTTCAATGAAAACATGTCATCACTGAAGATTAAAAATAATTACAAAAAACAAAATAATGATTATCATATCCATCTGAATGCAAATCATTGTAATCACCACCTTGAACTCGTTCGTGCACTTTTCTTAGGAGGATTTCCCATTCTAATGCAGCATTAGTTACCTAAAACATCTACTGAGCTACGAGCTGGTAATGCCCGTCAGTTCTGCTTTCGTCTTTTTATTAAGACACTTTGGTTGGGTTGGGTTTGTAGGGAGAAACTGAGACAGTGACACTGGAAGACAGCAATTCTGAGAGACAGTGAGACAGCAAAACTCAGACACTGAGACAGCGGTAATAAGAGACACGGAGGTAGCAACATTGGCAGATGCAACAATACTGAGAGACAATGATCATGAATACTGTGAGACAGGGTCCTAAGAGACAGCAAGGTGGGGACACTGAGCGAGACAGCAATACTGGAGGCAGTGAGAATGTGAGACAAAGAGACTGTATGAGATGCTGAGATAGTATGTCAGTGATACTGAAAGAGTGTGAGACAGAGATACTGAGAGACTATGAGAGACGGAGACTGTGAGCCTGTTGGACAGTGAGGCAGTGAGACAGTGATGCTGAAAGACAATGAGAGAGGGAGACTGTGATCTTGTAAGACAGTGAGGCAGCGAGACAGTGATGCTGAGAGATTGGGAGAGACTGGGAGCTGTAAGACAACGAGACAATGAGACAGTGATGCCAAAAGACAGGGAGACAGCAATACTGAGAGACTATGAGAGACTGGGAGCCTGTAAGACAACGAGACAATGAGACAGTGATGCTGAAAGACATGGAGACAGCAATACTGAGATACTATGTGAGACTGGGAGCCTGTAAGACAGTGAGACAATAAGACAGTGATGCAGAGAGACAGCAATACTGAGAGACTATGAGAGACTGGGAGCCTGTAAGACAACGAGACAATTAGACAGTGATGCTGAAAGACATAGAGACAGCAATACTGAGATACTATGTGAGACTGGGAGCCTGTAAGACAGCGAGACAATGAGACAGCAATGCTGAGAGACAGTGAGACAGATGTAAAAATCAAGCCAGGGAGATGTGGCGAGTGCGGTCTGCCTCAGGGGAGAGACACAATGGCAGAGGAATTTAAGCCGCACTGTGGTGAGAGGCTGGAAGGAGCGGGTGGGGATTTTGGCTTCTCTGAAAAACAAAAAATATGGAGAAGGGAGCAGGGGTCGTAAAGGTTGAGTTAAGGTGTTGATGTTAAACTGAGATTTTATTTTAGTCTGAAAAACTAAGCAGTTGATCATCACATGGAAACTTACAGTAGCCTGTGACTTCACGTGGGGTCATGTGAGAGATGTGTGAAATGTTGTAATAGTGTGAAAAGGTGTAATAATAATAATAATAATAATAATAATAATAATGTATAGTTTTATAGGATTTGCATACTTTCACATGTAAATTTAAATGAACTGATAAAGCAAATCCATTGTTTAGGAGTCACATGTGTAAATTAATGAATCATATGGAAAGAATTATTTGGAAATAAATGAATCATGTCTAATACTTGAAGGTCGAAATATTACATTCATATGTGAAACAAGGCTGTGAGATTAAAACAAAGTTTTAAAAGACTCCAGATGTGGTGTAAAAAAAAATAAAATAAAATGAAAAATTACTAAATTAATCATGTGAAAAGAATCATTTGTAAATCAATGAACCATCTAAAATAAATTATTACTGTATATCTGAAAATCCCTTATTATATAGTAGTGAAACATGTAATTAAATAAATCTTGCATCAAAATCATATATGCGATAATAAAAGAGGAACGTGTAATGACAAAATAATCACATGACCGTTTACCAAATACATCTCTTATGATGTTTTTAAATTCACTTTCCATTTTGTGGTTTTATATGAAAACTTATTTCAGACCCAAAGAACTTTACGAGCTGCAATTTAGTACGCAAATTATCATCTTGGTTGCTTTGGTGAATTTTTAGCCGCATTTTAGTGAAAAAAAAAAAAAAATATGTAGATATAAATGTGGAGAAGAAATAAAAATTAGCAGTGCTTTCAGACACCGGTCGTTAAGCGGCTAGCGTTTCTTTTCCTCTTACCACAAGACGGCGGAAATGCCAGCGATCCCAAGGGAAAAAATATAAATGTATATATGGCGAGGGAGAGTTGCCATTAATGGTGGCCGAGCTGGAATCCACTTTTCCAAGACGGGACGCCTCTCAGGATCGGCTGACGTGAGAAGCACGGAGGCTGTTAAAAATGTAATCAAAAAGGATAATAATGAATGAGTAGTAAATTGAATCACAATATCATATGTACTGTAATGGCTCTGGAAATGTTAGAACGCATGCCGGCCTCTGATGCCTCGTGATTCATTTCTATTTACAGACGTATGATGAAATAAACACTGTTTTAGATCAGTTGTGCGAAAGGCATTCGCAGCGTGTAAGTACATTGTCAGTACGAATTGGTCCTGACTGAGCTCAACTTTCCTTCACTGCAGATATTAAGTGCTCCCTTATGCCTTGTGATTCTTTCTTTTTCTTTTCCTGTTGTTACAGTGTGTGTTCTGGACCTGGAAGCACGTTCTGGAAGATCAGGACGTAAAGAGTAAATGAAGCAATCTTTTCATTTTGTTTGTTGATGTTGTTGTCGAATTTCCTGAAAAACCGCAGGGTCTCTCCGAGCTGCTTTATCATGGCGGTCTGGTCTCCGCTGGCCGGCTCTCCTGACCACGCTGTGATAGCTGGAAGCCCACGAACATTCAGGAACTTTTTACTGGTGACATCAATCAAACAGCTCCAGTCTGTGGTGAGCACTAAACACACTGGCCATGTGAGGACAGCGAGCCGGGAGACGGCAGAGAGGGTTGTGGTGATGTGAGAGATGAATGTAGCGCCAGGGTCATGCTGTGTACTTTTACAGTATATACAGGAGAGTTTGATTATAGAGTACGGTAACATCATGCCATCAATCAATCAATCAATCAATCAATTAATTAATCAAGGCATCTAACATTTAGTCCTTTATATTAAATAATAATAATAATAATAATAATAATAATAGGCAAGGTATTTTTGAATAAACAAACTAAATTTTATTAATGAAAAACGTATTTTTTGTGGTGTATTTATTTATTTATTTATTTATATTTTTATAGGATGAAAGAATATAGTACATTTTTTGAATGCCTATGATGTAATAATTAATCAAAAAGATCCTTTTTTCCTTTCTTTGGCCAACTAAACTTTTTATCCTCATATTATTTTCTTTGCGCATTTTTGGTTATTTTATTTTCAGTACTTTAATTCAATTCAGGTCAATTTTATTTGAATAGCGCTTTTAACAGGGGTCATTGTCACAGAAGCAGATTTACAGAAAAAATATGGAAATGTGTATGAAATGTGGGAAAAAGTGTATGAATCAAAAATGATCAGATTGTCCCTGACGAACAAGCCGAGGGCGACGGTGCCGAAGGAAAAGCTGAGGGCAAAAGGGAAAACTCCCTGAGATGAATGCACCACGTGTGCAGCGGGAAGCTTAAACATTCTCATTTTAAATTAGTCCCTCACAGGCTACTTTCTATAATAAATAAATAAAAAAACAATCAATCAAAAGATTCTCCTTACAGTTCTTATTTTATTGTAGTGGATTACGTTCTTTTCTTTGTTTTTTGTTAGTTTGAAATCTGATTTAAAAGTACTCTCTGTTTTTAAGGCTGTGGGAGAAAAGCTTAATGGAAGTGGGTGAAATATTGACATCTGAGAGAGGGGGCTGTGGTAAGGAGACAGAGAGAGAGAGACAGAGCGAGAGAGAGAGAGAGACAGAGCGAGAGAGAGAGATCGGGTGAGAGAGATAACGAGAGAGTGAAAGTGCTTCTTCATTTCCTACTGCACAGAGACCCCAAAAACCACCAACATATCTATTGACTTATTGTCATCTCTAATGTCTTAATCTCAGCGTCTCTCAAGTCTCACTATCAGTGTGACTAACGTCTCACTCTCTGAGTGTCTAACATCTCATTTTCTGCATGTCTTGTATCTCAACCTTGGTTTGTCTAACATCTCACTCTCACAATGTCCATTGCAATGCCTACTGTCTCACTCTTCCAGGGTGTACTGTCTCACTCTTGCTCTTGCAATGCCTATCATCTCACTCTCGCAGGCTCTACCGTCTCACGTCTCACTCAGTGTGGCTTCTGTCTTTCAGGTTTCAGGTCTCTCTCATATGTCATCTCAGCAGAGTGAACCATGAACACACCTTACTGACAGTTCGCCTCATTCAGAAGTGTGAATGAAGTGTGAAAGTTTTCAACGGTAAAGTTTTCTTAAAGCAAAGTCACATGACCGTCACATGTGAATTATCAAATGACTCGTGTGAAATTTGCACATTTTAGATTACCAGACACGTTATAGTTTTTTTTTGTTGTTGCATTTTTTCCTATATTTCCATATATTCCACTGCCCTAAATAAAAAGTAAGATTTAATTTTTTGATGTAAGAAGTTTGTTTTGTTTGTGTATGTATGTGTATGTTTTCCTTTTATTGATAATAATAATAATAATAATAATAATAATAATAATAATAATATTCTTTATATTCGTATCATTCATTTCTTCCAATTCACTTTCAAGAGATAATATGGTTAAACTGATTTTCATGTGGATTTTCTTCCTTCGTCCATTTTTTTTTAAATCCCAGAAATAATTTGAAGATCACTTTGAAAATAAATCTATCTGAATGGGGAGAAACACTTGTCCGTTTTTTAAAATTCTGAGTAGCGCCTCTCGATCTGTGGCCTCTGTGGTTCTTCCTGTAAGTTAAAATTCCTCATCAGCACTTTCACACTCTCCCAATTTATTATTGATTATTCTCACCAGATCGGACAAGTTAAGAGGAGATTTGTTAATCCTTGTTTTGCTATCTGAACAAATTTATGAACTCGTTCCTAGTGCACATCATCTCGTGTGTGTGTGTGTGTGGGTGTGAAATTTAATATCAGTTATTTATACTGTGTTCCTCTGGTCCATGAAATGATTGCAAATGTTTATTAGGTACAAATGTATTTATGGAAAATTTAAGTACACAGTATAGTGTGTCTGCAATAACCTGAGTAAATACCAAACTCAAATATTTAACTTGGATGTCTTTACTGAAGGAGGAGTGAGTGGACTCGTTCATGCGGAACACTACATCCAGTAAAATAGCACAAAAACACCGGGCAATTACTAGCAAAACACTTGCACTTGAGTTAATGCGTAACAGTTTATCACTAGAAGGATGAGCACGCTGCAAACATTACCAGAGCGGTCACATGACTTTTCTTTTTTTTTTTTTTTTTTTTTTTACACTCACTTAAGTTGCACTAATGTTCAAAATGAAATAGTCCAAAAAAAGTCTAATTATTGGCCTTCATCAAGCAAAGAAAACATCAAAGGAGATGAGGTTGATATGACTGCAATTGGGTTTATTTATTATTAAAACCTGGAGGGATGAACCGTCAACTTCACCGAAAAAAATGTGAGTGAAAATAAATAAAGAATTTGAGAGATCACTTAAATGCTTGAAAAAAAATAAATAAATAAAAAATGCTTCAGTTTGTTAGCGAGCATAAAGACTGGACTTTGGAGCGATTGGAAAAAGGTCATGTGACCTGATGAGTCCAGACTGAGCCTATTCCAGAGTGATGGGCGTGTCAGGGTACGAGCGATGCACCCATCATGCATAGTGTTCCTGTGTTGTAATCTGAACGTGTGATTTGTCTTGTCGTCTGAGCTGCTGTTGTGAATCAGGAACTGAACATCGCTGAGCAATAACAGATGTAATGCAATGTTTTAATCCCAAAGACATAAATACCTGGATCACTGAGACTCTCCGAGTCCCACTGGTGGACTTCAGTGTTAAGTGTGTAGCTGCTGTCAGGCGTTTATTTAAATAGTTAAAATTCACTGTAACTGAGCAAGTTCAATTCTATTCTATTCAATTTTATTTGTATAGCGCTTTACACAATCAAAAGAATTATTTAAGTATGTATGGAATGTGAATGTGTATGAATCAAAATGATCAGATAGTGATGTTAGTACCGTCCCCTTGTGACATCACAGAGGAAGATAATCACCAACATTCTCATGTGATTTATAAAAATACAGCAGAATTTAAACTTTCAGGGAGAGCTTTGATTCAAAGACTGAACAGAAATGTGTAGTTTAGACTGGCACTGCTCAGGACAGAGACATAGTAG
Source organism: Leiocassis micropogon (assembly GCA_028565275.1). Lineage (NCBI taxonomy): Eukaryota > Metazoa > Chordata > Actinopteri > Siluriformes > Bagridae > Leiocassis > Leiocassis micropogon. The sequence continues at coordinate 35,659,247 of JAOVVA010000037.1, forward strand.
CTACCACTAACTGTCCTAATGCTAACCATCTATACCCTGTGTAGGGTCGCCGGGCCGGAGCCAGTCCCAATGAACTGTGGGAGGCAGGGTTCACCTAGCATGGGGTGCAGGGCACAGGCACGCTCACAGAGCCAACCATGGGCGGGGTCCAATCTGAAAACATGGGCGGGGTCCAATCTGAAAACATGGGCCAGCCTGAATCAGCCCCCACTGCGAGTCCTCACTGGACACTGGAGCACCTGGATGAAACCCACCAAGCACAGGGAGACCAAACTCACACAACATACAGACAGAAGAGGTGAGGTTCTAATCCCCAACCCTGGAAGTGCACGGCAACAGGGTAGAAGAAATGGCACCCTATTCACTACCCAGTGCAAATCTCTTTAAGGAAAAAGCAGAGAGCATTTGTCCTGAGATCCTATAAAACACTGAAACATCAGGTTGTTAGAGGAATAAAGTGCTGATCTGGACTCAGTGAAATGAATTTCTTTAAACAAACGAATAATAACTGGGGTATTTATGGGGTATTTGTCAGGAATGTTCCGGTGCTGAGGAATGGGAGGTTCATGAATACATTACATGACAGAATATGGAGAAGAGGAACGCTGAGACTCTTCACTCATACAGATTATAACTGATCCTGCTTATAGACACACTCATGAACATGTTACACACCAGCACGAGCTCAAAGCTGAGGATATAATAAGAACAGTCTGCTTCAGTGTAGCGTGTGTGTGTGTGTGTGTGTGTGTGTGTGTGTGCTCTTTTCTGTATTGATCTATCAGCAGTGCTCTCTCTCTCTCTCTCTCTCTCTCTCTCTAAAAGCAGACGGTTCAGGACGGTCTGGAGATCGATGTGTGAGAGTCTGCATGAGGCTGCAGGAGATCCTCACTTAACCAGGCAGGCTGACAAAACGAGCGCAGAGCAGCACGAGCGTGTGTGTGTGTGTGTGTGTGTGTGAGAGAGAGCGTGTGGACAGATGAGGGCAGCGTTGCTCTATCCCCCCTCTCTCTCTCTCTCTCTCTCTGAATCGTCATATCTCTGTTTCTCCCTCCTCCATCCCTATCTGGCAGTCACGCACGCCTTCTCGCTTTTCTCCGAGTCTCTCCCTCTATATCGCTGCTTATCTCTGGCCCCACACCCCCACTTCCTCTTTTACAACCCAAACTCTCTCATCCGTACTTTCCTCTCTATCCCCCCCCCCCCCCCCCCCCCCCCCCCCCCCCACCCCCCCCC
>JAOVVA010000037.1:35712479-35736192 GCA_028565275.1 Leiocassis micropogon
CTGTGCCTCCGGCTGTGAGAGGAAAACAGCATCACCCGGGGTTCGAACCAGCGCTCCCCGGATGATAGGGCGAGCACCTCAAAGAAATATTGATCAATACTGTGTAATCATGAATGAATTTTGACCAGTCCTGTCTGATATTAAAAACAAAAGCTGACCAATCCTACCAAATTTCACAAGAGTTCTGATAAATGATGCTACAATCTTAAAGGAATTCTGACCGATTCTGCCCACTTTTAAAAGAATTTAAAAAAAATGAAACACATTTTCACCAACCCTTTTTCCCCTCAAAGAATTCTAATCAAGTCTCTTTGCTCTCCAAAAGAATTCTGACCAATCCTATCCAAAGGCCATTCTTGACCAACACTGCCTGCTACAGAAGGGTTTCGATCAACTTCTGCTATATAATTCCTAATACATTAGTTTAAGCCAGTGTGATATGGGATACGGTGTAAGCAGAGGGAGTAAAAATAATTAGTTCCTAATCTTAGACCTCCAGTGACAGATTTTTTATTATGATATTATTTCTGGTAGGCCTATAAGAAGGAAGGTATTTGCTAAAACACATGCCTTCTAATTTTAATGCCATCATGTATAAAGAGGAAGAGCAGCATCAGTGGAAAGAACTGTCTTTTAAGCACTTCTGCATGTGTGTGATAGTAATCAGATATACTAAACAGCTTACGTTTGGTGTTGAGCCGTCTCCTGTATAACTCCTCTAATGATGAGAGCAGGATGAAAAGGATACAGAACTGATGTTAGACACCGCACACAACATTACTGTAGACACCATGCAAACACTTGTTATATACAAGCAAACATTAAACTCACACTGCTTGCATTGTATTCCTGAATTAAATGCCACGTTTTGATGTGTTACACATTATAAGTGCAGAAGTGCATACTGTGCAGACACCTGCATAAGCCCTTCTTGTCAATTGACCTACATATAGATTTATAAGCACTAATTCCAACAGGAGTATGCTTTACAACATTAGGTAAAGAATACTCTAGTTTACTCTTGTGGTTAATTCCTTAACCACAGTAATGTTTGTAGACAATAGGGAGTTGTGGTTCAGGTGGTTCTTGGTTCATCAGTACTAATCAACAAACCAAATTAAAAGCCTCTATTCTGTAACGATCATTCAAAAAAACAAATGAAGCAATGTAGACTAACCTCTATCTGAATTGTCAATGGACACGGGGGATCTGGATACGAGCTGGGCCTGAAGGTTCTCGATCTCTGCATTCTTACACTGCAGGAGGTGCTGAAGGTCTGAGATTTCTGCCTGGAAGTGAGATTTTTATTCACATCATCCTGTATGTCTACAAAACTACTGAAATTAATAAAAAAAAGTAATAATGGATAATTATCTGTGAAACACCAATCATGTCAAAAAGTTAAACTGAAGTTGTTTAATTGGCAAAGAATATCGTTAAATCAGTGTTTCCCAAACTGGTCTTCGGTAAGCCAGATGTCTTCACATCTCCTGATCATTTTCCTGATGGATTTATGTATTTACAGCTCAGTTGTGCAAAGAGACATTAGCAGATATACAGGGACTTCAGTTCTGACAAAATATTGACATTGTCAAATTTGCCACATCTTTTATTTCTGAAACTCTGCATCCAGCTCATCATGTCAGATTAGGTTATTTTTAAACCATAAGAACAAATAAAATAGAAAAGATTTATTTAAAAAAAAAAAACAGCCTAGTTTGGGAGCTTGGGGTTGTTTTATCCAACACACATATTAGTGCCAGAACATTGTTTTTGACTGTTCCAGTGACTGATATTTTCCACTCCAGAGTCCAGAGACGAACTTCCACCACTCTGATGTTTGGCATTACATTCTGACCTTAGGCGTAAGTGCAGTTTCTTATCCATGGAAAGCTTTCTGATTTACTGTAGCTCCAGATAAACAGATTTTATGCCAGTCTCGCGTCCAGAGGCAGTTTGGAATCCAGTAATGATTGTTCCAAAAGATGGCAAGTGGTGTCCACATGTTTGCCTTCACTTACATTTTTCATTTCATTCTTGCAACAGTTGACCTATTGTTGCTTTTGCACATTTCCAATTCCCATGAACAGCACGGTATACCACAGCAGCTGTAGCAGCTAAGAAATGTAATGAACAGAATGCTGCAGAACATCCTATTCCACTGCTGAGATTTTTTTTTTTCTTTAGAAATTACATTAATTATATACAGTAGCATGTATAAGAAGACTGTGAGAAGAAGACAAAGATTGGACATAGAAGCTGGTTAGGTGGAGGAGGTGGGCATTAAAAGCAGAGAAATGGAGAAGGAAGGAGGAGTATGGAACTGAGGTGGTGAAGTAAGTAGAAGGGGAAAATAAAAAAAAATAAACGTAGCAGTGAAGTTCTGACACAGTAGAAGAGCTAGAAGATGAAGTAGAGCAGGAGGCACTGAGGCATTACAAACCAAGAAGCAAGAAAAGTAAGGACCTGAAAAAGCAAGGGAATGTAGGACTAGAATTTTGGGTGAAGATGAAGGAGGTAAAAGGGGATAAAAGAAAGAAAGGAATAGGCATGAAGAAGTGAAAAGAAATCGAGATGTATAGGATATGGGGGAGGAGGCAGAGGTGGAAGCACAGGGTAAGTGTGTACAGTACAGTAGGTGAAGGAACAATGAGGACGTGAAAGTGGGTAGGGAAGAGAAAGAGCAAGTGAGGGCATGAAAGGTGATGGGATAAGGAGAAAGAAAGAGTGTGGGTGATGTGGTGGAGATAATGAGAGATAATGGGAGATGGAGGCAGGAAAATGTGAATGAGCCAGGAGAGGAGGCAGGAGCGGGTGGCACTGAGCAAGTGGGAGAGTTCAGAGTAGTAAAGATACAGAAGGAGAAAAAAAGTAAATGAGGTGGTGTGGAAGGTTAGTTACGTATACACCGATCAGCCCAAACACTTACACCATCACCAAGTGAATTGAATAACATTGATTATCGATTATGTGCCCATAAAGTGGTGACAGGATCATGGACCTCCAAGGCTTATCCATGCCTACAGGGATGAAATGCCAGTCTGTACAGTAGCTTAAAGTACTGAAAAACGTTAATGCTGAAGTTGGCAGGCCGGGTCGATGAACTGATGTACTGTACTTTTTTTCTCAAAACCTACTTAGAACTTAGAAAGTTCTTTAGAAGGTATTTGCATTACTATAAAGTAAAGTGTATTTTCAACAAAGAGCATAATGGCATAAATGCAATCTAAAATGTTTTAATGTGTTCATAGTTCATTGTAAAAGTTAACAAACACTTTTTCTCACGTATTATTAGGCATTAAAAATGTGACAGGCCTTTTTTTTTTCTCCACAAGTTTATAATGAGGTCAATCGAACGTCAATTGTTAGGACTTGAACAGAAGTGAGAGTAAGTAGAGCTGTAGAACAATGAGGTGGAGAGGCTTCATAGGAAGTGTGTGCTGAAAAGAGGAAGTGAGTGTGAAACTAAATCAGACCAAAGGGATGTAAAGTATTTGGTGATGTGCATTTCTGTAGCAGTACCTTTGTGGCCTTGAGTTTTCTCTCGTACTGGGACTTTTCATCCTCAAGTTCTTCGACTTTATTTTTGAGCAACCTCAGTTCCTGGAGCAAGCTCTGTGCAGAAAAAAAAGGATAAAAAAGAATTAAATTTAAGTACAATGAGTTACATAGATTCCATGCTGAAGTGATCGTTTAGAAGGTTTTAGATGACACAAAAACAAACAAACAAAACAAAAATACGATTTGTTATTTCTTTTATATAATTGTGTTTATAAATTTTGCACATTTTAATAAAGTAATTAATTAATTATGTAAAGTATTGCATGAACAATATAATGATGTTACTTTATACTGTCTTTATATACTTATATACAGTATGAATGAATACTCTTAAATATGGTATACAGTATATTTTAACGGGCAGTTGTGGCTCAATCTGTTTAGGCTCTGAGTTACTTAATCAGAAGTTTGGGCATTCATGCCCCAGCACCGCCCAGTTGCCAGTGTTGAGCCCTTGAGCTTCGTAACTGGGATATGCAAAAAATATATATAATAATTTCACTGTGCTGTAAGGAACATGTGACAAATAATTGAATAATAATTATTAGGATAAATGCATACATAATTGTTAAAAAAAATAAGTCTTATTTACCAATTTCTGCTTTTTAATACATTTAATAAATAAATAAATGTTTGCTCATAGTTCACACCACTTTTCAAATCCTAAATAGTTTGTTTACATTTCAATAATCTTCTTGTAAGATACAAAAATGAAATATTAAAATAATACCGTCCTTTTGGTCTAATTGTACATTTTTTGTATAAATTAGAGCTAAATTAAAGTGGGTTTTTGTTTGTTTGTTTGTTTGTTTGCTTGTTAATTTGTTTGTTTTCAATCAGTCACACATTTAGCTATAAAATAAAAATACTTCCATGCATGTAGCGTGTTAGCTATTTCCTGAGCACAAACGTAAAACCCACAACACACGTTAAGACATTGCATCAAGCACGAAGTGCACTGTGAATACTCTTACAGTTTCACCAAGCATTATGTAATCACGTAGCAAAGGGCAGGTTTGCAGGCAGGTTTCAGGTTTTAGGTCAAAGTCGAGCTGGCAGAACTCAAGCTTTCCAAATCACTCAGGTGCATTCAGTGCCTACACTTTCTCTCCCACAGTGACAGAGCTCCTCAGCACCTAAATCTCCAGAGCTCTGCTCCTCCACACTCATTTCCTCAGCCCCGGCTGATTCACTCATTAAAGCGTCAGTATCGGTGTTTCCATCCTCCTGGATCTCTGCGGCTTTTTTCTCCTGCATCTTACAAAAGAGCTCTTGCTGAATCCTGCACATCTGCTCCTGGAGCTCGCTAATCAGATTCACTACGCTCTGACAGAGGAGAAGAACCGGATAGAGAAGCAAGTGTAATCGTAATGCTAAAAGCAAAACAGGCAGAAATTAAACTCGGAACACATGTGCAAGTACAAAACACAGCATTGTGAAGTGGTTTACGAGAGCCACCTTTTAAACTTTTCCACAATTTGTAGTGGGAACTGAATTAGAGCTGAGATCTTATAAAGTAAATATACACAGTCAGCCATAGCATTAACACCATATAACATAAACACAATAAAATTGAGTATCAGTTATATACCAGTATCATGGGCACCCTAGTCTCACCCATGCCCATGGGGACCAAAAGCCAATGCTGCACAGATTACAGAAAAATGTAAATGCTGGCCATGATAGGAAAGTATCAGAACTCCTAGTGCACCTCAGGACACAAAGAGCCCAGCCTCCAAACTCCCCAGACCCCAGTCCACTCCAGTACTCATGGGGTGCATCGGACAAACAGGTCCGATTCACAGAGTTCTGGTGCAAGACACCACAAAACACCTCCAGCGAGGAGTCATGTGGAGTCATGCCCCAAAGGGGCCAGAGCTGCCCTAAGGGAACAAGGGGAACTTACACAATGTACAATGCACAAGTAAGTGGAGAAAGCAATATGGTTTGCAACAATATTTACAAATATAAGCTCTAAAATTCGGCGTGAAGCATGGTGCAATGGTGCAATGCTGCTTCACAACTCCTTATGCAATCCTAGGGTTAGTCTGAATGTAAGACATCCTATGTCTGAATGCATTCATTCCATAAAAAAAAAAAAAAACATTGACCCTAGTAACATTTACGGATCACTTTCAACCCAGAACAAATCTGAAAACCCATGGAGTAACATTTATGGATAAGAAAATACACAGAAAATGACATGATACTGACTGTCGACACATAGTGGGCACATAATCACAACAGTCTAGGAGATTAAAAAAAAAAAAATCAAGTTGTTTCGCCAGTTTCCCCCCCAGTCAGCTGGTTTTTATTGTGTTTAGGAGGAAAATGTGTCTTGAGCAGGAAAAAAAGGATAATTTAACAGACTGTAATGTTGAAATTATGGCTAATCGAATGGTATCCATCCAGCTCTCTCTCTCTCTCTCTCTCTCTCTCCTGCCATTAAAAGGAAAAAGTGAAAGCGAGAAGAGTGAACTGTTTTTATCAGAGTGTGCACTGCCTGTGCATGTGGGATTTTATCAGTTTGATCTGTCAACCCTGGGTTATATTAGATATCACATGATGTACTGCAGAATCTCAGGAGAATTGAAAATACTGCTCACATAACATGGCTTTATTGCTCACAGCTGTGGTTATGTCTGAATAAAGCAGTGAGGAACTGTTATGTAAAAGTCGGGTATGTCTAAATGTCAGAAATACATCATTTTACAAATCGATGGAGCCAGAAATGCTTCATACCCCATGCCTGGAAATGGTTTGCATGATCTCCTTGTGAGTTTCTCATGGGTTGTCGGGTTTCCTCCCACTTCCTAAAGAAACATCATGGTAGGAATATTACCCATGCTTAATTTCCCCTAAGAGTAAAAGTGTGTTTAAATTTGGAATAGGATTCTGAAACCTTGTGCACAGTGTTCCCAGGATAGACGCCAGATCTACTTGGACCCTAATCAGGACAAAGTGCTTACTAAAGAGAAAATGAATGAATAACAAAGGAAAAAAGAAATCTTTTAAAAAAGTGACAAAATTGATGTGCAATTAAAATGTCACATGATCGCAACATAAGTACTATACAGTAAATAGACAAGAGGACATGAGATACTGTATATAAACCATATAAAATCACAAATTTTGGAATGGAAATGGAAAGAATTGTAGATCAGTGTGTACCTAAAGGAGACAATCCATAAAAAGTCAGGGACCAGGTAAAGTGGGGATTAGTCAGGGAAACAACCAAGACAACAAATGCTTTGTGTAAGCAGATCTGGCTTTCTTACTTTGCTAAATTCAACAGGCTTGAACTTTTCAGGATCGTTTCATTCTGTGGTACATTTATTAAGCCAAGAGCAGAGAAAATATCACACAGCGGGAGTAAAGGTACTGCCATTGGAACGTCCTTGCAAAACGTGCCCTCCAGCCAAAATAAACAGGTCACTGAACTGATTTCTGCAAGGTAAGGTCTCCCATATAGGGCGCTTTGTTTAATGTCGGCACTCAGGATGTAAAAGGAAATGAGCCTGAAATGTAAAATTGACACGTGAACCATGATGATCGGAAACGAACAGAGTATCCAGCGCTATAAAGTAATAGAGTTTAGCATTCGAACTAGCGTAAACAACGGTTAAGCAATGACTGGCATGTAAGGGGAGGAAGTATCATGTGATTCGGTGGCAGAAAAACATAGCAGATGAGATGGCTGACATATGATTGCTATCTATAGAGTGCAGCAGAGGGCCGGGGTGGGAGGGTCGCTGCTCACGAGTGAAGCATGGCATGTCAGGGGAATGTTGTGATCCAGATTAGAGCCGCTCACCCAGCAGTTGTCTGAGGAGTGAGACAGCTTGTGTTCCTGTGTGAGGTGTTTCAATTCAGGTTAAAACCGTTTGCTTGTAACATATCTGTAATTAACGCTCCTCTCTTGAATGTGTCACTTTTAATAAAATAATAATAATAATAATGATAAATAAAAAAACTTTTGGGAATAAAGTAAGTTATATAAAAATGCACATCCAAACATTACTTAAATCTTACAGCTCAAGCATGAGGACTAACGCTTTATCCCGTACAGGGTCGCCGGAGACCAGAAGTCTATCCCAGGAGACTCGGGGCACAAGGGACAGTACACTCAGGACGGGGTGGAAATCAATCGCAGGACAAAAGCATGTACACACTCTTTACAGGCAATTTGGGAACGTCAATTAGTCTAACTGCATGTCATTGGACTGTGAGAGGAAACCAGGGAACCTGGAGGAAACCTACCAAGCACGGGGAGAACATGCAAACTCCATGCACGCAGACCCGAGGCAGACATCCATCCTAGTAATATATATCTGGTGATATTTAACAATGTTGTAAGGTTTTCTGAAACAAGATTTTTATGTAGTATTTAAAGAAGAAGGGAAGGATTTTCCAGTATCAATGCTTTTTAAAAGGTAATGCTGTAACTTTTTTAACATCATCAATTCTTGTTAAGCTTATGCTAGTTTGCAGAAAAATGACAAGGTGTTTTTTGTTTTGTTTTGTTTTGTCTTATAAACATCAAGTGATGACAAAAAAAGACTAGTGAGGAAACAAATGTTTATAATTTCAAATTATAAAAAAATAACTATTCATACATAAATAAAACCATGATATTCTTAAATACTTTAAATAAACAAAAATCAATTGTTGTTAAATTGAAGATGAATTATTAAAGATGAATCAATCATTTGTGCATGTGCTGTTATTTAGAAATATATCAACATCAGGGTGGAAATGGTAGACCACCTGCTTCATTACATCATCCTGCCATTGATTGTTTTCCTAAAACAGCGCAAAGTATAGAGTGTCATGCAAGTGAAAACAATTAAATTGGGGCATTTGCATTATAAACACTATATACCATGTGTATAATGTGAAAAAAAATCTACAGCTTTACCTTTATTAAAAATTCCAGGTTCAGGAAATAAATAAAATAAATGTGCAGTTTGCAGAAAATGTCATGACCTTATATCTTACTAGCTTGATTGCTAATCATACACAGTGTTGATTTAACACTTTGGGACTTCATGTAAGTGCGGCTGGACCAATAAATATACTCTGGGTGTTAATTCACAGGACTGACCGGAAAAAATTAGAAATTACCAACGTAGAACCTGATGTTATTACTATTTGTATTTAGTGTGTATTCAGTGCAACGTTGACAATTTTGACCTCAGACCCGTCAATATAACCAGCAACCATGAATCATATTTTAGTGTCCAGACATACAGTACGGTACTTCATGATGTAATACTTGCATGTTGCTGTAACACTTCAGCATGGGTGTAACACTAATTTGTTCAGCTGGTCAACATATTTACACACAAACACACACTTCTGCACACTTGTCCACAAAGTCGAAGGCAAGGCATATTTTACATTAACAAATACTAGCTCTCCTGGCTAACCCCGTAATTACATCGGACGCAGAAGCCTTCATTTAGCAAAACTGTAATTAGTGCAAGAAAAGCCACAGATTAGTTGTTACAAATATATTGTTTCACACAGACAGACACACACACACACACACACACACGCATAAATTTGCTTCCCGGATCCTCTAACAGGCATAAATACGTGTTTAAAGTTTGGCAAATATAAAACATTGAATAATAATAATAAAATACAGTTGCAAGCAATGGTGGGTTTCCTCCGGGTACTCCGGTTTCCTCCCACATTCCAAAGACATGTAGGTAAGGTTAATTGACGTTCCTAAATTGCCCGTAGTGTGTGAATGAGTGTGTGCCCTGTGATGGATTGGCACTCTGTCCAGGGTGTCCCCTGCCTTGTGCCCTAAGCCTCCTGGGATAGGCTCCAGGTCCCCGCGACCCTGAATATAGGATAAAGCGGTATAGAAGATGAGTGAGTGAGAGTGAGTGAGTTGCAAGCAATAATGAACGGGCCCAAGCACCTTGCATGATCACAAGCACCTCGCGCTATCGCCTCCCGGGTGCAATCATGGGTATGGGTATAATCGGGTGCTTTTTGAACAACCCAAAATAGCTGACCTCTTGTTGAGTTGAGCACATGACATGCAGTGCGAAAGTTGTTCAGCCCATTGAGCACTAAATGTGTACCAGGTTTCACGTGCAAGCGTGCAAGTGTGTATGAGCTATGCAGCAAAATCTTGTGTGAGGGCCCCACTTAGGGCCCAGACTCTCGGGCATCCTAATAACCGCAGATTCCAACCTGTCGGGCATTTATCATGAGTTTTTGAGCATGTTTAGACCCCCAAAAAGCCCTGAATGGTGGAAAAATAATTCTTAGAAAAACAAGAGGGCCCTGCGCACATTCTGACAACATAAGGCTGATGTCATAGGTGCTTGGGCCCTAAATACAAACAGCGATTTTATAGTATTACCGCCACATCCCTTGTACTATTCCATGGCAGGATGTGAACCCAAACCCATATGGTTATGGGAAAGAAATACACCTGACATGTAAATGCAGTTCCTAAACATACTGAATTTATACCGGCGTTGAATTCTCAAATCTGATTGGTCAGAAGGTTTAACAGCAGCTTTGACTGTAGCGTAGCTACATCTTAAGCAAGATCACAGGTTTATATTAATTCTAAGGTTATCATGTATACAAATAAACACATTTTATTCAGAAGGAGTCTCCAGTGTCAGCACATTATTATAATCCCATGTAAAGCTGTAACTTTAAGTTTGCTGACATTTTCAGATCAAGGGACAGTGTTTTTTTGGGGGGTTTTTTTATGGGAAGAGAAAGAGGGGTAAAAAAAAAGGAAGCTGGAGAAGGAACAATAATGATAGACGACAGGATTGCAAAACATGAAATGTAACTATACACGCATGAAAAAGAAAGTCTGCTTAGATTTAAATAAATTAATCAATTAATAAATTCAAACCATGGCAGTAGTGAAGATAGAGAGAAAGAGAAAACAAACACTTCACTTCGCACCACACACACACACACACACACACCGCACCTGCACTGATTATTTTCCTAAACCAGTACAACACAGAGTGGTTCATTCCTGATATACAGAAAGTTGTACAAGTTTCTACTCCGTTGTAAAGACACGATCCTGTCCACGCCTGTGTGTTTCATTCCAGCGTCCAGAGCAGTACAATACCTCAGCTTTGTGTTGTCTCTCGGCACTGTGATTCTGCCTCTCCTCCATGCTCACCAGCTTCAGTTTCAGATAGGAAACCTCATCCGTCAGATCTAGTTTCTGCGACTCGAGCGCAGTCCTTCTCAGTAGCTCCTAGACAATCCCACACACACACACACACACACACACACACACACGCAATCCCAGATGTGAAACCTTTAACACGACGTGTCTTCAAACAACACCCCCGAACTCTGGTGAGCTTCTGCTTGACGTTGGCTAAATATACACAGACTATGAAAGCTATATTTACTTCCCCTCTCTCGCCGACTGTATAACACAAGAGAGAGAGAGAGAGAGAGAGAGCGACAGTGAGAGAGAGAGAGAGAGAGAGAGAGAGTGAGTGAGCGAGCAAGGAAAGTGTCTCAAGATCAGTTTGGAAAGAACTGGAGATTTAATCCCAGCTCACGGAAGAAACACACACCCAGGACCGGTGACAAAAACAACATTTTGGACTTTAACCGGTCTGTTTAAAAACAGGCCAGACTGGCCAGAAGGTGATTTTAACAGCCGTCTATCTGTCATATGCTGTCCCGCATGGGGAATCTCACTTTTGACCAAGTCTCGTGCCATTTCGAGACTGCACATGGAAAATATTATGGCTGTGCCACTGGGAGCGGATTGACTTTTGGAGGCCAAAACCTCATCATGACCACATCTCTAAAATTCTTCCCATCAGTCAAGCCAAAGCTGTAGATTCAATCAGGAGCAGTGGTTGAAAAAAAAAAAAAAAAAAGGAACACAAATAAGACAGATGTGTGCAATTAAATCTTTCAGAAAATGAGAAGGGAACTCTCATTAAAGCACTCTGGAAATCAAAGTTCACCAAGATGTTAGATACATACTGTAGATACAGTAAATAATTAAATAAATAAATAAATAAGTTTAAATGATCATTGTTTTTGTTTTGGAGGGAAAGTAAAGGTTATTTATTTTATTTATATTTTAAATGTATAATATTTATAATATAAAAAAACTTTTTATTTATTATTATTATTATTATTATTATTATTATTGCTGTTGTTGTTATTGATAATAATAATAATAATAATAATAATAATAATAATAATAATTGTTTACTTTTTTTACTTGCCAGGCCACAGTTGTAAATAAGAGACCTGTTCTTAATCTGTCTTGCCTGGTTAAATAAAGGTAAATTTAAAAAAAATAAAACTTGTTTGTATACATGGTGACTAAAGACAGGATCCATATGCATTTCTACTTATATGAAATTAAATTTTTTTTTATGTTTATATTGATTATATTGTATTATATTGGATTCCATTATATTATATTGGATTAGATTAGATTAGATTAGATTCGATTCAACTTTATCATCACTGTGCAAAGTCCAAAGCCAATGAAATGCAGTTTCATCTAAGTGTCCTATTCACAATAAATTATAAATGAATATATACCTCTATAGGGTGACATGTACTGTACAGGGGAATGAATGTGTTATGTTAAGGAGGTGTAGTATTAAAAATAGAATACATGTCGTATGTATTTATGTATGCCTGTTCAAACAATGTGCTGTGGTGAAGTATTGTTGAGAACATACTGTAATTTGTTGGACAGAATATACTGTACATACAGCCTTTGATATAGTACAGTATATACAGAATAGATTATGGATGGAATAAGTAGTTAGCATTTTAACTTATGTGTAGTAGAAAAGCTGCATAGTGTATGAGGTGTGCAGTATAAGTTAAATTAAAAGTAAATGTTAGAGTATTACAGTGTGATCAGTGTGATTCAGTATGGAAACAGCCACAGGGTGAAATGTTATTTCTCAGTCTCTTTGTGTGTGCATGCTACCGGTAGTGCTTTAACGATGGGAGGAGGGTAAATAGTCCATGATTAGGGTGAGAGGTGTCTTTGATAAAGCCTTTTGAAGATGGAACAGAACCAGACCTACTGTAACACCACTCTTCGTTTTTTTTTTCTCTGAGCTGATCTGTAGTCGGTGGTCTGATCAGAATCAGCCCAGAACAATCGTTGGTCATGCTGGTCATACAGGTTGTTACTTAAGAAAAAAAAAAAGTTTTTAAATAAGAAATCTTTAAATAAGTCATCCTGTAAGGCATCTGCTGTTTTTGGATTCGCTGTGTCTCAAGCCCTATTGACTTAAATCACAGCAATTTTTCAACAATTTCCTGCAAATACTGTGTTACATGTGAGTAGCTTTTGTTGTCAGTGTTTTCAAATCATACGAAAGATAAAACGATATCACTGCCATTAAATTGACTTGATTTTCACTTCATTTTGCTTAGTCTACTTTGGCTCTTTCATGCCCACTTCTCTCTTTTTGCTTATAATCTTCTCTTATTTCCTCCAAGTCTGGCCGATGTAACCCTGCAGCTGAAGCTCAGCTTACCTGGCCAGACTACACCATCCTGACTGGGCACAAACCAAACGTCTCAGAATCCTGTAAAATATTTGTGTTGTCAAAGCAATGTTAGTCTGACCTTGTGGTATTTCTTCCTGTAAAGCTTCAAAACTCAAAAGCCCATGTACAGCTCTTCCTTTCAAGACATCTGGCTTTACATGAAAAAAAAAAAAACAATATATAAAAAGGAAGTGAAAAGGTAGGAGGAACATATAATGGGGAAGATGAATGTTAATGATAATGCTATGAAAATAACGCAACAGAAGCTTGATGGAGAAAATACAAGCTTTTCAGACAAAGAAACCTTCAAAAGAGAGTTGATGGTAAACAGCGAGTAGACTGACAGACTAAACAATATGCAACAGCAAACAACAACGTCTGAGATTGTTCTATTTTAAGCAAGAGCTGTGCTCGATTTTCAGAAAGTATTTCAAGATTAAAAAAAAAAAAAACGTAAAAAGTCATTTGTCATTTGTTTTTCTGGATTGTCACTCTGCTACAAAACAAGGACTACTACAGTAACTACTGTACAATAACTGTGCTTTATCTGGTGTTCATCGCTATACAACATTATAACATACTTTATATCAGCCTTGGTTAGCATTGGCGTTTTGGGTTAAGCGTTGTTAGCCATTGTTATGTCGGTGACATACGTCGATAGTTTTACAATGTATTGATGTAACTAATACAGATATAACACTAATGAAACTTGTGTCTATCATTTCATCAATTAAATTTGGACGATGCGGAACAAAGTGGGACACGGCAGTGTTCAGAGCATTTCTTCTCTTGTTTTTTTTTTTTTTACGTACACTTAAAAAGCTACCAAGAACTTGCTAGCTAGATAGCTACTCAAAGCAAACAGTTAGACTGGTAACGGCTGAAGAGTATACTTCATGGTCCAAAGGACGTCACATAGTCTAGTGAAAGTAGCAAATCGTTTCCCTGGTAGCAGCATTCAAAGCCACGCAACCAGATACAGATCCACTGGAAAATGACCGCAAATCAGTTTTACCGCTCAAAACAAACATAAAATAAACATTCTGGAGGAAAATGCAATACGTGTACTGGTGGAGGAAAAAAAAGACCAAAAATTAGATTTTCTCTTTCTGTTTATTGGCTTGTATTTCAAGCGTTAAAGGGCACCTCTTATGGGAAATTAACTTTTTAGTGAATGTTGTTTAGACAATCAGATTGGTCTCCAGTGTGTATACAAATAAAAACATGAGAAAAATTCCCTTCCTGCCTTTTGTCCTTTTTCATATTTGTATTGGCAAGGGCTAAAACAAGATAAATAGATTTCCTGCTGTCTCCTCGATGTAAGAAGAGCGCCTCCCACAGCTTGCTGCGTGCAGTAGCTCTGCTGTTCTCTAGTGAGGCGTGGCTTGGCATTTTTTCATTTACATAAAGACTGAAATGGCGTGTTTGGAAAAGGAGTTTGAGGTATGGGAAAATTGCATTATCTGAGTGTTATATGAGTGTTATTTCAGCTGGAGAATTATCAGACACACACTTTGGAGGAGCTCTGAGACTTGTATTAGATTGTCAAAGAAATAATAAAATACAAGATATTCAATGTATTTGTGTACAGTAAATTAATTATTCTTAAAACTCACTCAGGAAAATAAAAATCGCACCCATTCATGAAAAAACATAAGAAATCTACCAACACCAAGTTGATTTTATTTTTATTTACAGTCACAGGGTTAAACTTTGCTTAATTTTTGTTCACTCTCTTCGCTTACTTCACCAACACTTACTCAAGCTCTCATTAAAAAAATAATAATGTACATTTGTCACATCACAAAGCTACTAACACCAGCACTGGATCAGCATTCGTATGATTACACTTTGTAGAAACTCAAGCAACCTGATCACTCATATTGTTAGAATTTGCAGTATACTGTACTGTACTGTATGTTTGTTCCATTGTTTGAACCTGAACCTGAACCTTTATACAATCCAGTCCCATGAATTCTTACACAAGTGTAATTTTAAAGCTGTACTGTAGTAAAGATTAGACATGTTACCTGTTGCAGCATTTCTTCAGTGGAGTTCAGCTTGTGCTGGTGCTCTTCAAGGGAATTCTCCAGGACTCTGATCTTCTCTCCTTGAGCCTCTACTTGGTCTGTCAACACACTCACCTGCGTGTGTTTGTATAGTGAGTAAGAAAGAGAGAGAGAGAGAGAGAGAGAGAGAGAGAGAGAGAGAGAGAGAGAGAGAGAGAGAACAATCTCAATCACAAAGCTGTAAATCTCCCATGACTTCCACAAAACAAACCAGACTCCCAGTTCAACGAAAGTGCGCCTCCCTTTTCCTGAAGCATTCACATAAATAGCACGAAGAATAAAAACTCAAATACAGACTTTGGATTTGCTTTTAGTCTAGATTTGCCCTTAACCAGTTGTTGCTAATATGCAATAATCCAAATCAAATCCAAGTTTCGAAACAGTGGACTACAGTCTGAGCTGATAATCCTGAGCAAGCAAAACCAAGGCCTGGAGGATTATTATTATAGCTGCAACATTATAATCACATTTCAGGGGGGAAAAAAATAAATTGCTGTTCAGCAAGCTGGTGGATTGGCTGCCGTGTCAGTTTCCAGCTCTTGGCTTAAGTGCAGAGGTATTTTACTCAACCATTCAAGCATGTGACAGAGTCTGGGAGGAAGGACGGCCTTCCTGGCAAAGCTTAGTTTCAGTTCACAGTGTTACATTATCGGACTAAAGTTCAGGATTACCAGACAGATCACAAAATTGCTTCCACTGAGCAAATTCATCATCATAATCATCACCATCATCATCATCATCAGCCATCAATTACTGTAAATAGTAGTGACTAGAGCAAGGAGAAAGACATCTTGACATCAATGGGTATCAAAAGAGTAAATGAGAGATAAAATCCACTTAAAAAATAAAAGGAAAGTAAAATCAGGACCATAAATAAATAATATTCTATAAATAAATATTATTTATTATTTATAAACTGGGAGAAAAAAAAAGTGAAAGAGCACATTTGAATAAAAGAAAGCTTGATATTCAAGATTGAATTATATAGCTGATAATTATCCTTAATTCAGTGTTAACACTATAAACATACAATCAAATCACAAGCTAACAAATGCTTTTAAATAAATACATTTAAATATTAATATATTAATTAAAAAAATAAGGTATGAAAAAATAACATTCTATGAACAGTATATAAAGTTAACAAACTTAAAGAGAGAGAGAGAGAGAGAGAGAGAGAGAAAACTTCGCCCCTGTATTCCCTGAATAGGTTTGTTGAAATATCATTATTTAGTGAGTAAACTATAATACTATTAAAACTATTAAACTATTAATATTTCAGAGTGAAACTAGCTCATCCTATCAATGAGGTGAGACATAAAATAACGTAGTTCATAATGACTTGATATTTTCTAGTTTTTATTTGTCACATAAACATTATAAGCGAAATTCTTTTCTCCACATATTCTGAGGTCAGAGGTCAGGTCAGCCAGGATACGGAGCCCCTGGAGCAGAGAGGGTGAAGGGTCTCACTCAAGGGATCAACCCTGGCTACTCGGAGGGGCTCTGGCTTAAACCTTTGACCTTCTGATCAGTAAACCCAGAGCCTTAACTCTCTGAGCTACCACTACCCCAAATAATTTATAATGCTTATAAAAGTTAATCTAAAGTCAGCTTATAAACATATTATAGCTTCAGACGCACAGTTTTGTAAAACAAAATATTTAGATAAGAGAAGGAATAGGAATTAAAGATAAGAATACAACAAAGATTAAAAAAAAAATCGGTAACCCTCTACGTCTTACCTGTAACACGAGTGATTCTTTATCTCCCTCGAGTCGACAGAGCCGTTCTTGATAGCTCTCGTTGTTTCCCAGCGCTTGCAGGTTGACCTACAGACCAGCAATCAATCACAACCTGTCTCACGTTCAAACAGCTAGTTTTTAATCAACTTTTAACTATGTCTTAAACCAAATTCTATCCTAGCAAGTTCTCTGGTTTGTGAAAAATTGTTTTTCCTAAAAAAAAAAAAGTTTAATCAAACTGCACAAATATGTTTCAAAATAAAGGGTCAGCCAAAAAATGTATACACACTTCAGGAAAAGAAAAAAAATGTGTACATATTTTAACACCAAAATTTATTGCTATATATAAAATATTATGATAATAATGCGATAATATAATTAATATTATATGAATATAATATACATCATACTAATTTACTTTTCCTGTATTGCTTTGGCTGACTCTGTATATGCTTATTAAATAAAATAAAAAAACACACACACTTTAAGGTATGCTTTAATAGATATTTCGCAGACACGTGACCACCATGACGTCAGTCACAACAGTGGACAGAAAATGTTGTGCTTTACACCTCATACAATGATTAACTAATACTGACATACTGACACCCCAATGATTTCTGCAAACATTTTAGTATATCTTCTCAAAGGACAACACTATAGAAATTAAACTTGGATATATTTTAGAGGAGTCAATGTGCAGCTTGTATAACAGTTCATATTTACCGTCCTCTAAAAATAACATACGGACTTTATTGTCAAAATTAAAAAAGTGCGTGAGTGAGTTATGTGAGCTACTGGAACAGCTAACAGCTAACTGTTCTGTGGTTCAATCACAAATAGCGTTAAATGGAAAGCTAGTGCAGTCTGCAGGGTGTATAATCCCTTGTTCCACACACTAAGTAGTGCCCTTGATCAGGGGTTAGAGAAGGATTTGGGATTCAGCCTTGTGTTAGAAGCTAGTTAGCATTGTAGCTCGCGTTAGCCATGAACAAAACAGCACGGACGGTTCAGAGGCAACTAAGGATGACTAGAAATCTGTCTTATTATTATTATTATTATTATTATTATTATTATTGTTATTATTATTATTTAAGTGTACTTCATTATACTGTTTATTTGATTAGAGTTTAGTTTTTCTTCTATTATAGCAGCTTATACTCTTATTTTTTTTATATATAAAGCCCTGAAACTGGAGACTCCTTCCATAAATGTTAAATCTCATTACAGAAACTGTCAACACAAGTTTTTTTTCATTTGTTTACCTGCCGTGTCAGTTGTCCAACTATAGATGTGTGTACGTCGCTACTATAGACTTGCTACAACAGCATGTGAAAACAAGTTCATGCATTAAAACTGTGATTTTAAGTGACGTTTGAGTGTTTTTTTTTTAAAGAAAACTAATCAACAACTGTTAACCAATCAGAATTAAGAATCTAATAATCCTGTGGTATTATTTATTTATTATCAGGTGTGAAGATGTTCCACTGCTGGCCACACAGACTTCTAACACAACTCCACAACTAAATAATACAAAGCAGTACAGGGTTTTATTTTATTTATTTATTTTTTACAGTGTGTATCTTTTGTAAATATTGCATTTCACACAGTATGATCCTTTGTTCTTTCAATATTCCTAATACTTCTGTGGATGTTTTTTTTTTTTTCCCTGAACCTCCGTTGTCTGTGTCAGTGTCAGCAGCTGCCAAGTCTAATTCCTTCCACTTCTAATAAAACTATTCTCCGTCTCAGACTCGTCATGGATCTCCTGTATCCTACTGTACACTCCGAGAGCGCGAGCAATAACGGTGTGGTTTCTGTGGTGTCAACAAGTCAGACACTCATCACAGACTAAACTGGAAGTAAAGTGTAAAGTGAGCGATGAAGTCAAGGAAAGGAGAATAACGTTCGCTTACCTTTCTAAGCCAAGTAAAATGTTTGTAAAGTTCAATGTCACACTCCATGATTCAGGGCCATGATCCTGCCTGCTTCTTCTCATGTACAGAACCATCGACTGCTTACAAAAGTGGAAATAAATGCAGAACTAAACCTTGAAATGAACAGAGCTCTAATCGATGTCTTCTGTCTTTCAGTATGTGAGTGTGTGCGCATGTGTGTGTGTGTTTGAGGTTTTCTTCCCCTGTCTGGAGGTTGTTTATGGCTCCTAAGCATCTGGTTTGGAGCACGGAGAAGGCAGCAGTCTTTAACATCAGACTGCGGTTGTGCCACTAAGATCTCAGCAGCTGCACTCTCCCTCCCTTTCTCCTTTCTTTATTCTCCTCCTCCATCCCTCTCTCTCTCTTTTTTTTCTCTCGCTCTTTTCACCTCTCTTCTTACATAATTCTCGCTCCTAATTCTATGGCACTGTTTCTTTTAAACCTGCTTACTTATGAATAGTGATCGCCCCACACACACACACACACACACACACACACACACACACACTCCTTAGCTTTGTTGTTGTGCCGTCTTAGATCTCATTAGCGAGTACTTCAGAATGCAAGGCCAGCTCATGTAGGCTCTTTGTGTAGCGAACGCACACGCATGTGACACACATGTTGCCCGGCAGTCTAATAAATGGGGTAAAGGGGTACCAGGGGAGAAGGGGAGGTAAAACCAGAACAAAGAACAGGATGGGATTCTGCAGGGTGAAATGGGTGAAATATGATGATTTCATTACAAAAAGTTCTAAGTCAGTTTTGTGCTAAAGATATCCACATCGTACCTAAACCGAATAAGCAAAATGATATCTCAAACGAAGGAAATAGTTATTTACTGCCGAAGGATCTACAGTAAATAAGGAAACGACTTGTCCTGCCTTGCTTTAAATATTCCTTTAGTTCCAGTCCAGACTTGCTGCTTTACTCTTTCTGGAATCATTAATTATATTATGTCTATATCAGTATGTCTCTAAACTGACTTTAACACACTTAGCCAGTGGCAACCTGGCAGAAGGAGAACCAAATCAGACACAAGCCACTGTGAATCACATGACCGACTGGATATTCAGGTTTGCTACTGTAGCTTGGCTATAACCATAATAAGTGGGCAAGATCCAAGATACATGACCAGTCTGGCTCTGTAAACACTTGGTATGACACTTAACCCATTTTGTGACAATTCAGACTCGAAGTCATCGTCTGGTGAAATAAGCTGCGCTCACATTACAACGCAGAAATGACACAAATAGGATTTTATCAGTAGCCAACTAACATGAATGAAAATTGTCAACTCGGAATTCTTGTAGCTTTTTCTTTAACGTAGTCGTAGAGATCATTGTAATCGTCATCATCCAGCGTGAACAGTGCAGCAAAACAGCTGAATTTCAAAAACAATGACTATTGCACATTCAGTAGAAAATAAATCACGTGATTTGCACCAACAAAACTAGATGTTCAAAACAATTGACCACATTTCACAGAAGAGGTGTGTTCACCGTTAAGACAGACATCGGTCATTTGTGGTTAGGGACGTGAGCTGTCAAAAGATCAAATTCAATCCAAGGAAAAAAAGGGGGAAAAAATCTTATTTCAATCAAGCCTAAAATGTGAACATATACAGTAAGCAGAATAAAATTAAACCCAGTTTCTTCTGTAACACCCAGTAAATAACTGAAAAAAGCTAGTTAAAGTCATCTAAAAGAAATACTAGCTAAAGAAAATGCATTCAGTGTTGCTTATGTAACTTTTAAACCAGCTGTTATTAAACAGTTATTAAAACCCCAACCTTAACCATGGATGTAAATATTAAATGTAGTTCAACAGCTTTTTTTTTTTTTTTCGTTTATACAACAATCGTTATATGAATTTCATGCCTGAACCAGAGTCACGATTGAGGACACGTCAGAAAAATAGAAAAGCGGTAAAGTGGTAAATGACCCAACGCTGGCCTTGGACTAGCAATGACTCATTTTGGTGCTGTTTATTGGACTATTTTTATAGACACCAATATTGTTCTGGGCTAAATAGAAATTTGTGTTGGAGTCAAAGGAACAGCCTTGGCTTAGACATTTTTTTCTGCATGACTGAGTGTAAAATACTTTTGTAAGTCTGGCATTCCACAAGGCTCTGTTCTAGTGCCTCTGCTTTTTCTGATTCATAATTTTTCTCCGTACAGTATATCCTGCCATGGAGTGCTATTATACATAGATTTTATCCTAACAATTTTAATATCTAAAACTTTTTAATCAACTATAACAATTTTAATCAACTCATAGCTAAGAAACTGTGTGGCTACTGTATAACATGCAGTGTCTAACATGCAGAAGCTTATTTATAGTAAAGTGCAATAATTTACTGGTCAAACAAACACAGCACCAAAGGAAGTAGTGTAGGACATAACTGATCCATCACATCTTCCAGAATTTTATCCAGCTACAACAATAAAAGTTTGCACTGTAGTGGCGGGACCTTGTCTCCTTAGGGTATCCTCGTGTTCTTCGCAGAGTTCAGTGTCGAGGGTGTCCTCCAGATCCTAAAGAGCTACAGAACCCTTAGAGACAGATGCAGCGGTGTGGAGCAGAACTTGGGCAGAGCTCGTCTCATCCATTTGAAGAATAGCATGGACCCTGCAGTGGTTTCAGATATACACCTGTTTACATATGTATTGGTAAAAAAGAGAGAGATTCCCATGTGCGTGTGCACGCCTCCTTCTTTACAAACGTTCCCAAACTGCTACCTGTCTATTCATGTCTGATCCATTTCTCCTGGATTTTAATAAAAAAAATTTGACAGATAAAAACATGAGGTTATGTTGTTAGGGCACATCACAGCAATTTGCCAAGATTTGACTGTTTTTTATTATTATTTACAGAATAACAGATCATATTTTTTAGCCATTTATAGTTAAATTTCTTATAATGAAACATAAAACAATGTACAGTATTTCCTGTAATCACTTATGTTTTATCAGCTATGAATAAATATTATGCCATCAACCTCGCTCTCTATATATTTGTTGGAGAAAAATGAGATTTAAAAAAAAAGAAATATGTCAATATATACTGTCCCGAAGCAATCTTAAAAAAATCCAGATGGAGAATTAGGTTCCTAATGAACAAACCAGATGTGACAGTGGTGAAAAAAAAGCTCTCTGGAGGAACATTAATAGGATTTTACTATTAGCGCCGTGTGTGTGTGTGTGTGTGTGTGTGTGTGTGTGTGTGTGTGTGTGTGTGTGTGTGTGTGTGTGTGTGTGTGTGTGTGTTGGAACTTAACTGGTATTTGAGATCTCGATCCAAACGGATTCAAAGAGAAATCCATAAAAATCCAAATATTTGAGTTTGGATTGTGTTTCATTTCATACAAATGATATCATAAAGAAGGTTACAGATGCAAATTCCACCCTGTGCTAAATCATACATATACTTTGTACTTTTTAATATGCTCAAAAACATTACATATTTGTAAATGTAGCAGACTGTGAACTGTGTGTTCCTGCATTTCAGGTGTGCAGCGCAGCACATATGAATAATTACCTCCTTCATCCAGCAGATGGCACCCTGTCCACTCCTTAAAACAACAGGATTTAACCAATTATAATGTTAATTACTTCATAGAGTAACAGGGTGGCACAGTGTGCACTGGTTATAGGGTTCTACATAGAAAGATTAAGAAAACTGTCAAATATATATACTTACCCAGTTAGCACATATACTTTTTTTTTAAATTATTCAATCATTCAATAATTTTCCACATTGTTTATCCTGTGTCGGGTCAAAGAGCGTCTGGCGACTATCGCATGGAGCTCATGGGGCAAGACAGGGAGCACCCTGGGCATGGTGTCAATCCATCAACACACACTCAATCAGACTCAACTACAGAAACACTAATCAGCCTACACTGTGTGGACTGTCGGAGGAAACCAGCTTACCCGGAGGAAACCGGGTAAGAGGCGAGATTCAACCCCCCAACCCTGGAGGTGTGAGGTAACAGGGCTAACTAGTGAGCCACCATGCTGTGCTACTCTTATAGCTAAAAATACTAAAACCATCTTTAAGGGTTAGGAGTTGCCTTAAGAACTGAAATTTTGCAAGAAATTCGCCTGGGCGTACTGGGAGCCGTTCAAAACTTGTTTGTGTCAGTGGAAATCCAAATGAAGTGAGTTATGCTTTTTTTTTTTTTTTTATTTTGTGCAAGATTTATTGAAGACGTAGCACCGCGGGTCCCGAGAATGTTATCAAGGATGGTAGCAAAAAGAAAAGGGAGCCGCTTTCAGTTTGGTTTTTAAAGCAGCCGGTTCCAGGAGGACTCAAAAATTAAGGTTAAGTGAGGTTTAATGTCTATTTATTTATTTCATATTTTACTTCATTTACAAATGTTTTGATTGCTTTTATATGCGAAAATATAATTATAGTGTTAGAAATTGGTAATATGTTTTATGTGGCTGAAATGGATTATCTACATTTACATTATTTTCTATGCGACAATGTGTCTCGGAATACAAACTTTTACTTTAAGAACTCGCCTCCGGAACGGTTTACATTTGAATGTCGAGGTATCGCTGTAATTATAAATTGTTGCATGCGTTTAGCCTTAAACTATTAAACTTTGAACTTTTATGGGTTAACTCATAGAAAGCATCAGTGAATCATTAGGGTTCCAAGAGTTTTTCAGCACCTCTGTGTTTTATATTTCTTATTACATTTCAGAGATCATTTGAACCGCTGCCTAGTCTGTAGAAGGTACGTCATCGGCCCGGCAGAAGGTGAAGAGAGAGACGGAGAGAGAGAGAGAGAGAGAGAGAGAGAGAGAGAGAGAGAGAGAGACAGAGAGAGAGAGAGAGAGAG
>JAOVVA010000037.1:35760353-35770990 GCA_028565275.1 Leiocassis micropogon
AGGCCTCTCTCATCTTTTTAAGTGGGAGAACTTGCACAATTGGTGGCTGACTAAATACTTTTTTACCCCACTGTATACTAAATGTGCCCATGACTTCTCATGGAATTTAACTGCACACTCATAAGCACACATTAAAAATTGCACAGCGCCATCTGTTTTTTCATCATCATTTTTTCAAAGTCGATTTTTTTTTCATCATATACAGTAGAGATATGGGCATTTTCTTTTTAAATTTCATATTAGCATATCTTCTCTTCTTGTGAGCTGATTAAGATGAAATGGAACCTATATGTTACCCCAAGCTCAGCCTGTGAAAACACCTTTAAAATATTGTTTTGTATTTTTTACGTGATGCGTGCACAAACAAACAGACAAACAGACGAAAATTCCAAAAATTTTGATGTGCTCTATCTCATGTCCCCAAAATATTTTTTTCACGAATTCCTTCAATGTACAGACACACCAACTTTACAGTTTTATAAATAATGTTGTATAGATAATAATTTTTTTTTTTTTTTAAATTGTATCCCACAGTTTGTGACGTTCCTGTCTCACTGCTGAGAGATTTCCCTGATTTTACCAATCTGAAGCAAGATGATGTACAGTTACAGCAGGTGTTACAGTAGCTCCACGGGTCACACCCATGCTCTCACGCGCTCTCACAATCTGGCGCGCAGAATTAGCATGCACAAACTCTGAGCTCTGTGCTAAGACTTAATGCAGAGCTTTGTGTTAGGGGGAAAATAAAAACATGTTTTTTTTTTATCTTTTCTTGGCAGAAAAAGCCTAGTTGGGAAAGTGAGACAGTTTGTATACGGATGCACTGAAATCATAGATATATGTGTGAGTTTAGAAAAAACAAAAAAAACAAAGCGTGTTAAAACGGTGCCAGCTTTCTGCTATAAACACAAACCGCTCTTAAAATAAACGCATGGGCTCCTGTTCAGGTCAGTGTCGTAAAGCAATAGAACATCACATTAAATACAAGATAGATTCTGTCTGCTTTCATGTCAGGGGTTAAACGTTTTAAGGCTTGTTTAGGAGAAAGAAAATCTGTGCGTGAATAACACAATGCACTCGCACCGAGCGCGCCTGCAGGACTGCACCAACCATCTGTTGTGCGAGAAAAACGATTTGTTCTTTTTCCCCGCAGGGCAACGCGCAAGGCCCGAACAGATTCATTAACATGTAATACGCCAGGAAGATCATTATTCGAATGTATGGGAAACAAATATGCTCAAGGACTGCATTCTTTTCCCCCATCCCTTTTGTCTTTTCTCCGTGCTAACAAATCATTACTCTTCTTCTGGATCTCAACCATGAGTCTGAGATAGAGACGCTTCGGTGAGCGACAGAGCTTTGAATACAGCGTTAGCGGGAGATGAATGAATTTCACGAGGAGTATAATAACCTTGACTCAAATGGCATGGGATGAAAAGTGCAAAATAATAAATGAGCTCACTTTACGGTTCACACCACAATCACAAAGCTCAGACCTGAAAAAAAAATCAAATAAAAAAGGAGAACCCAGACATGAACGCTCCTGGAGAACCAGGCTCCTTCAGCGTGTTTTATCTCTTTATTTATCAGTCTCTTGCTTGCTTATTTCCACAGTTAATGGTTTGTTAATTGTCGTTCTGGTGGAATCCCTTCCTGAGCGATCAGATATGTGGAGACTGTTTCAACAGAACCCTCATGATTCGACTCTGAATGGAGATATTTACCGTGTTTCCGTTCTTAGGTTCCCCGAAACGTGCTTACCTCGATTAGAGGGTGCCAGCGGGCGATGGGTTTACGAGGGTACGTCAACATTTCGTTCCAGTGGTCCCTGCCCAGGCTCTCACCATCGTTACCCACCCGACACACACCTATAACCTCGTTGTGACCTACACTGTGAAAGGAGCCAGAGACAAACAGTCTTAACTACAGCTTTCTTGGTTTGAATGAACGTGTACATGCAAGTGAAAGAGATTTAAACAGCATGTCTAATGATATGATCAGACAACTGACAACCCACCCCCAGGAAAAATAAACAAATAAAATAAAGTGCTAATAAATAAATAACAATAAACATCCAGATCTCTCATGGGCAAGTGATGGAACAAAGAAGGTCTAATACATTTTTCTAGAAAAAAATTTTACGAGAAAAAATTTTTAATCTAAAAATATTAAGTGATCTAGCAACAACAATACAACTAATATAAGGCAACAATTAAATATTTTAAGCATGTGTCCTGCACTATTTATGTATTTGTTTTTTGTTTGCAACCTTTTTTATTTATTCATTCATCTTCTACACCGCTGTTCTGATTACAGGGTCACATGAGGGCCTGGAGCCTGTCACCTAGGAGACGGTGGGGACGAGGAGGGGTACACCATAGACGGGGTGCCGATCTGTCTCAGGCAATTTGTCTAATCTGCATGTCTTTGGACTGTGGGAGGAAACCGGAGAACCCGGAGGAAACCCACCAAGCACAGGGAGAACATGCACACAGACTCAAGGCGAGAATCGAACCCTTGACCCTGGACTTGTGAGGTCACAGTGTTGACCACTACGCCACTGTGCGACCTGTGACCTTTTTAATCAACTAGAAATAGAAACTTGAGTTGAATCTAACAGGTACTGATTGTTATCTGTCGCCCAAAAAAGGATGACATCATGATAATAAAAACAGATGAATATAAATCAGTGAAAGCAGTAAAGACAGAGAACAGCATTATCTCTTCCTCAGTGCTGTTAAACTCTCGGTGCTGATTGGTCAGCAGGTGTTGATTCATTTTCTATAACAGCAGCTCGTTCTAATACTTACTGTATATTCTTTCTATATGCTTCACATAAACTGACATAAACAATGTGTAAGTATTGATTTGCTAAAGTTTTCTATAAGCAGGTTTATGGAATGAGTCTCCAGTGTCAGAGGTTACTGTAAAATATCGCTTTAAGTTTTCTGATATTTTTTAAACATAAGCCTTCATCCTCTCTGGTTTCTGCTTAACACGACAATCTGAGCTTTTTTTGGGGTTCAGGAAAGAAGAAAAGGAAGCTGGTGAGGAAACTGATATTTCTAGCTGCTTTAACATAAGTGAGAACAGGAACTGATGTTTCATGGCCGTTACACAAGTGTGTGTATATAATGATGAGAGTCGGGGCTCACCGGTCGTAATCCATCACAGCTATCAAGAGGCTAATCTGATCAATGTTCTCTGGTGGGACGTCGAATACTATAGCCTCGTTATACACCGGGTTCAGGGTGTTCCTCTTAGTCGAGGTCTTCCTCTTTTTTAATCTCCGCCCCTCGCACATCAGAGAGACTTTCACATAGGGGTCTAGAGAGAGAGAGAGAGAGAGAGTGAGAGAGAGAGAGAGAGAGAGAGAGTGAGAGAGAGAGAAAGAGATCAGGGTCAGCAACAAAAAGCAACGACAGTCATTCATTTTCTAGATGTTTTTGTCTAAAAATTTTTGTATTTAGAAAAGTATTTGGTTGTTTGGTTAAGATGTACTGTAGAGTTTGGTGATATATTACTGCACATTTGTTTTTGAATTTTAAGACGTTACTTTGTATATTACAGCCGTAAATTAAATATGACTTGATATCAATATCAGGTAACGTATGACGTAAAGCTGCGCTCAAGTCTCCATTTAAATCTCATTTGTTTTTAAATGTCTTACAATGTCTTTAATTATGACACTGTCTCTTGTTTCATTTAATATTTTTTAATCACTTACTACTCAACGTTATCTTTATCAATGTTATCTTGTTTTATCTTTTATCTGGAAGGCGACCTTGGGTGACCAAAAAGGCGCCCATATAAATCAAATGCATTATTATTATTATTATTATTATTATTATTATTAATGTGTATTTATTATCTGGTCTTTTAAATTGTGTTTTTGGAAAATATTCAAATCTATCAAATCTATTATATATTCCAAACTTTATGAATCTTTACAAACTCTTCACATCCTTCCTTCTTGTTGTTTGATGTTTAACAGGATGTGATGCTTGCTCTATTGCCTAACCCTTTAGTAAACTCTTGCCATGCACTCGCCCACATAATATTTCGAACCTGAGGCTCCGGTGATGTCCATGGCTTTGAGGTTGCGCGCCTTTATCACCGTGATGGTCAGTCGGCCAGCAGTGGGCAGGTAACACAGCGAGAACATCAGATCACCCAGATCCACGTTGTCCTGGGGACGACAGACAAAAAAAGATATGGATTAAGCCGTATTGTGCTCATGTAGAGACAGCAGCGGTAACCAAGGAATTAAAATACAGCCCAAATTTCCATATAGATGTGAGTTCAATTCCCACTGCTGAAACCCAGATTAAGACCTTTAACCCGAAGACCTTTAACCTCAAGACCCTCAAGCCAAGATCCATCACAGTCTTTGCAATCAATGCAATCAATTACTTTACTACTCACCAAAGACTGATAAACCTATTTAAATTATTTGGTTAAATGTATCAAGTATTTTCTACTTTTCAGTGTTTTAACGCTTTAAATGTTCTTATTGACCTGTATTCGCAGATCATTTTATTTCTTCCATTAAAACAAGCAATAAAATTAGCAGAAGGACTAGAACATGAATAAATGCCTACAGGAAGTTTCACATTAAGCGAGAAATAGGACATTGTGTAATTAACAGTAGAGTGAGAAACAACAAACAACAAAAAAATATATGTTTTTATCTGCAATTTGCCAACGATCACACATCTTCAATAAAGATTTAAAGAACTATTTATAGTATGTCACATCATAAAAAGGGTGTTCAAGTCAAACTGGGACTTTTGATTGCGCAGAATAACAGAACACATTTCTGAGAGTGAAAACTCCCTTTATTTCTTTATATAAACTCCTGCTACACTAATGCACTTATCACAGTGTTTCACTAGTGCTTGGACACAATCAAGGTAGAACGTTGTCTCAGGACGCCAGAGCCATGACGGGACTGCCTGTCTGAATTACATCTAAAACCCCGGCCTCCCAGGAACTCCTCTAATATCCCAAATGGCTTGGAGCGAGGTCAGGACTGTACGGGGTGATGTGGCGATGACTCCCAGCCGATATCCTGTAACGTGGTGTTGAGAATAATTGTGTGCACTGCAGTGGACACCCAGGCCAAAACTCGTTTAGTAATAAATGTTGAAGTGTAAACCTAGTGCACGGGTCTGATGAAGCTAATCACCTGGAATCTGACTGGCAGGTAAAGAAAAGAGAGAGAGTACAATCCTGCTCTGTGGGGAGGAACTACAGATCCTACAGATGTGCTAGAGCGTTTCTAACCCGTGTGTTAATTGCCGTCTGTCTGCTCTTTCCACTAAGATTCCCCCCGAGGAACCTGATCTCCAGATCAGCAGTGAGAACCCGAGCTAAGTGAATTTCCAGCTCACGCCCTGACTATAGAGCTTCGTCGTCTGTTCACACCACATTAATGAAAGAAACCTCTTGGGCTCGATGTGTTACTTGCCAATACCTGCCCATGACATCGTTTTAATTAAATTATTAGTTCTCTGTATCTATAGTTATGCTCTGTGGGCCTGGGAAAGCATCTGTTCATTCTGTTCACGGTGTTGTTTCAATCGATCTGAACACTTCTTTGAAGTATGAAATATTAAAAGTTCCATGTAATATAACTGACCAGGTCAATGCCATGGCTATCAAATCATCCATCATATTAATACAGAGTCCCGAATGTTGTTCTATCGGCTGGAGCGCATCATAGGGATCACAGGTGTTCCCCCGCCCATTTTTATTCCTCCTTCCGTATGGCAGGTGAGAAGCCTACCACTGAGACACCAACGCCCGCAATAAAGTATAATATACAACAATACTATACATGCACAGTGGCAGCTCTATAGTGTACGGCACCTGGGAGAATTCCCCTGCAGTGCCTGGCCAAAAAAATAAACAAATGAATAACACCATAAGTGTGATACTCGCCTATTTTACAACCCAACCCACATAATATCATAAAGTCAGAACATACACTATACGGACAAACGTATTGGGCCGAACCTGCAATGACATTGTATCCTAACACACACACTCTTCAATATGGAGTCGGCAGCTTCTACAGCTTCCACTCTGCTTGGAGGACGTCCACTAAATTTTGGAGTGTCTCTGTGGGAATTCGTGTCCATTCACTTTGTAGAGCATTTATGAGGTCAGACACTGATGTTGGACGAGAAGACCTCGCTCGCAATCTCCGTTCCCGTTCATCCCAAAGTTGCTCGATGGGGTTGAGGTCAGGGCTCTGAGTTAGGGCCGCTCAAGTTCTTCCACACCATGTCTTTATAGTCATTGCTTTGTGCACTGGGGTGGAGTCACGTTGGAATGGAAAAGGGCCTTCAACAAACTGTTGGGACAAAGTTGTATAGAATCATTGCATTGTCCAAGATGTCCATATAGTGTAGCTGCATATCTTTTGCCTTTCGCCGATTCTCATTTTATTTCCTCTTATTTTTTTTCTAAAATTGGCCCCTAATGGCTTTAATAACCCTTAAAACTCAAGTGGCACAGATCCGTAGCCAACACATCATTGGTCAATGACCGATTAAAAAAAATAAATAAACAATGGTTCATACAGTATGGTCGTCCTGCCAGTGTGTGTCGACGGTGGAGGCTTCAGATAGCAAAATTTCATGTTGAACCAAAGTTAACAATACTTTTAAAACGCATATATTTTAATGCAACCGGAATATGGGAACAACATCACAAAAATGTTGAACGCACAAAATGTGCATATTATTTTATTTCTTTTATTATTTCATTTTTTTTAATCCACAGAAACAACCAGAAACAGCCATAAAATCATGTCATCATACTGTATGTTTCTGTGCTATTTCTTTGCCTAAGGGTTAGGGTTAGGACTTTTTTTTGGCTTAGTCATGTTTGTATAGTTGGTTCAAATGAAAAAAGTGAAAAAGTTCATTATATCAGCTTGGTTGTGCTGAAAAAAGTTTATGTTTAGATAAGTTCTAGTCGCATCGTTGTGCAAAGTTAGACATGAGCTTCACTCCCAGCTTCCCCTGGACTCGGACATCGTCCAGCACGGAGACCTGAGATGATGTCCACTCCCCAGTCAGTGCTTCGCTCACAAGACAGAATCTCTCATCTTCCCCCCTGCGCTCCGTGCCGCCCGACATGTCTCCCGTGTCTAAATCCACCGATGTCCTTGCAGACAAGTCGTCTCCCTAATGCAGCTCAAAGTCACAGTGAGGACGGTCTGCCTGACAACACCTCCGCAGCTGGACAGACCAGGGCAGATCATCAGATGACAAATAATATCATCTAAATTTACAAACAAATAATGTTTTTATTTTTATTCTAATCCCAGGTTACAGCAGTGCTGTTCATTTTGATAGAAACGTCCCGGCCTGATGATGACTGGATGTCTTTAGATGATGACGGGTACAGATACCAGCTAGCTGCCTTCCATAAACTCACCTCGGCTTCATAAATCCTTTTCTTTTAAGGCTGCCGTTAATTGCATTTACATTTATTGCAGTTGATGTTTACGTTATAAACTTACGTTAAAGTCTCTACAGCTACAGTGTTTGCATTTTGTCACATTACAACCACAAACGTAAATATATTTTATTGGGATTTTATGCGATAGACCGACACAAAGTGGCACATAATTGTGAAATGGAAGGAAAATGGTAAATGGTTTAAAAAATGTTATTAACTTTTTTTTTTTACAAAAACACCACTAACTAAAATTCAGTGGAACCAACTGACCTGAGACGTCGCCACCTGTGTGTAATTTAATCTCAGTATAAATACTGTACAGCTGAACATTAGTGAACAAACAGCATCAGGAAGTCCAAGGAACACACCAGGCAGGTCAGGGATAAAGTGGTGAAGAGGTTTAAAGCAGGGTTATATACAGTATATATTTCTTTTTGTACCATATAAACATTCAGATGAAATCAGGCATAAATGACAAAATAAATGAAGAGCATTTGTGTCTGATGGAGTTTGGAAGTGGAACAATAGTGGGAACATGTGGGAATATGTTCCAGTGCACAAAGATATTCAATTAAAAATAAGAAGTGGGCCAGATCTAAATAAAACCCAACAACAGCCTAATGCATTGGGAACATACTGAGGTTGAGTGTCAGCGGCGTAAACAGCTCTAGCTGTGATCATGACGGTAATTTACCATCTTTCTAGCAGTCTGGAAACATACCCATTTTACTTGGCTGCCTTGGCTGCCAGGGTCAGAGGTCCAACAACAACAAGAACAACGATAACAAAAACAACAGAATATAAATTGGAGATACAGTCCTTATGATAGGAGAATCGGGTCAAAGAAAAAATCAAATCACATGTAAAAAGCAGCAGAATGTCTGTGCATGCTCTCCCTGTGTCTGAAATGGGTTTCCACTGGAATATCCCGTGTCCTCCCTGCTTCCAAAAACATGCTGGTGTAGAAGTTAAATGATGGGGAGAAACATCATGTCCTAACAATAATAATAATAATAATAATAATAATAATGTGAAGGCACATCAAAACAACAGATAAACCAGAAAACAGAAATTTCCCACATTTAAATGGCAGAACAGGAAAAAATTGTCAACGCTGATGTCCTTAATGTCCTTGTTATTCTCAACAGAGTGTATGACAACAGTAGAGTTTATTAACACTTATTATACTCTTAAACTCTTCTTATCCTCTCTTAAAGTTATACTCTTAACAAAATATACATAAATAATGATGGTGTCCACATCCTCTATACCGCGTATCCTGTATACAGGGCCGCGGGGGGCCTGGAGCATATCCCAGGGGACTCGGGGGCACTAGGCGGGGTACATCCTGGACAGGGTGCCAATCCATCACAGGGCACACAAGCACACACATTCACACACTTGCTTACACACTATGGGGAATTTGGAAACACCAATTTTGCCTACGCTGCATGTCTTTGGACTGTCGGAGGAAAACCAGCGAGCGTGAGGGGAACATGCCCGCACCTGACCCGAGGTGTGAGGCCACAGACCACCCGCCGTGCCACAGTGCTGCTGTCATTTCAGCATGAACTCCTAAATACTGTACATGCACTGACTGTACAGCAGGGATAAACTACAGAACCAATACACAAAACAAAGCAAGAATCCTTCCTACAGAGTACTGAAGTGCTCTCTCCGTCTATTTATCCATAAGTACATTCTACATACGTATTATTTTACACTTCACATACAAAAAAATACCTTTTTTTCCATGCTATGAAAGTGATAAGAATAAGCGAGCTGACCCACTCGCTTGCTTGGGGTAGATTTTTACACCTCACTTCTCCACTAGCACCTCACCACCGCTTTTTATTTTTGAACCTAACAGTCACATTAACACTTGCTCTTAAAATACCTCTCCTGCAAACTCACACTGAGGTTTTCTTCCACTTATTCAAACGCTACTTTTTCTCACGGAAGCGGCTTTCACCAGGGACACGAGATACTGAGAATCCAGCAGTTACAGAGTCCCTAATGACGAAATGATGTGAGGACGTTTCTGAGCTTTCAGGTGTCATAAGGGAAAATACAAGTCTTCGTTTCTCATTATATTGACCCTATTGTAGTGAACGTGATGGCTGGAGGTTCAGAAGGCGTAAGTGTTAACTCTCGCTTGAGAGGATAAGTACTCTGGGTCTTCATATCACGTTCAGAAAAATTGCAATTTGATCTTAGTCATGAAGGCAGAGAGACGAGGAATGCAAAGATTTCTAAATATGTATGATGTTGGAAATTAGAAAATTTATATAGTAAGATAAAAAAAAAGCATCCCAATTATTATTATTAGGGGTCAAATTGTAAAAAAATATTTATATTCTTATTATTTAGGGATGGGAATCACCAGATACGATACTATCACTGGTGCCGGTCCAATTTGTATTGTGATTCTTTAAGTATCACAATTTTATAAATATCCTGATTCAATATAAATGTTTTCAGATTTTGTTACAATTCTAAACAAACTCAGCAAATAATTTGCTCTTCTGTGACCGAGTAAGAGAGAGGGAACCCTCAGCCTCATTTTGACATCAGGATTTCAGAAGCTTACACAGACAGAAGGGCTCGGCAGTCAAACCTCTAATCCATATTTAGTTTATTCTGTAATTACTTGTCCCACTGTATGTGTTCATGACCTGTCCCCTTAAGAACCCCTTGATATTCTAATACTATGACTTGGAAGAAACTCTGAGGACAAATCTTTCATTATTAAAAAAAAACCCAGTTGAGTGTACAGTACATACCTGGGTCGGGAATCATCAGTCACCTCCTGATAAGCGATATCTCAGTGCCTGTTCGATTAAAAATGCTCTTGATTCTCTAAGTATCACAATTTTTTTAATATACCGATTTGATATTACATTTTTCCTTGATTATGTTACAATTAAAGTATTTAAATGTAGCTCGTTCATTATAACATTCCTTTTCTCACTTAAAACCAGAAGAAAAAAAAAAACAGAAAAAAAATCCTGTTTGATCATATAACCCCAATATTATCATCCCTGCACTGGCTACCTGTTCAGTTTAGAATTAATTACAAAATAGTACTACTTACATACGAGGCTTTAAATGGTGTAGCTCCCACATACCTAACCAGTCTTCTGATACGCTACAATCCACCACGT